>JAXIVJ010000876.1:60000-90000 GCA_036785665.1 Chirona hameri
TGGTGCCCCGGCCCGTGGTGGTGCCCCCACGGCGCGGTGGTGCCCTCACGGCGCGGTGGTGCCCCCATGTCCCAAGGGGGGAAGGGTCATGACCCCCGTGACCCCCCCCCCCCCCCCTTGGATCCGCCACTGCCCCCCGTCGTGGCTCAGAGGGGCCCATCTCAGGTCTGAGAGGGGCCCATCGTGGACTCAGAAAGGGCCAATTTCAGGCCTGATAAAACCCAATTTAGCCTCAGAAAGCGAGCATCTCAAGTCCATAATTTGTTTTAGGGGTTCCATCAGCCAATGCTAAGGGGCCCACTTCGGCTAGCCACCCCCGTCGCAAAATCCTGGCTGCGCCCCTGATTACAGCTGAGGTCAGGGATGTAAAAATTCATATAACATATTTCCCAGCCCCCACCAGTAACGGTTGACAGCACTCGGGCGTTTGGGCGTTAAAAACCTACTACACCATAGGGTTCCCATGTTAAATCGATGATTTTCAGACGAGGTTGGCTCATAACCTATGGTGTATATTTAAAATCCGACTTGGGAACCAGATAGCTACAAGCCTAGGCTACAACGTTTACATTTACCATTTTTAGATATTCTGGGCGTAAAGGGGTTAAATAGGCTTGGGGGTTAAAAAACGTCTGAACAACTGCTGACCGCTTCCAAATACTACTACTGGTACTGGAATATACACTACTTCGACTACTACTTCGTAGGGTATTAATAATGACCGCTTCCAAATGCTACTATAGGTACTGAAATATATACTACTTCGACTACTATTTCGTGTATTTGCTGGAGTTGAATTCAATACATAAAGTATAGGGAAATACAGCACAAAAGGGTCTAAGATTTAATCTATGGAAATTCAAGTTATTGATAGCAAACAATACCTATAATTTATAATAGACAAAACAATTCCCAGAAAAATTATATCTTGTCAATTTCATTTGGGCGGTGCATTTCTTACTGTTCTACCCGTTGTTCTACTACCCTGATATTTCCCACAAGGCAAACAAATTAGGCGAAAACCAAACGGCATCACTTTAGTAATAATAAAAGAGACAAATATGGCGCAGCTATGCCAAAATCTGCGCACGTAGCTTGACTTTGTTGTCGCATTGGCATTTGTTTGGATCTCCTCTGTTTTCCAATATTTGTGCTTTGTTTAATATGTTTTTGCAAGTTTTGGGTTCTTTGGTATTGGAAAATGGATCTATATTTTGTTTATAAAATGACCTAAACTGATATGCCTCTCCACTTTGTATCACCCTGGCCTTAATTTATGAGCAAATTGAAGGTTCTGATTCCTATCACTCTTTATACTTGTACTTGTTAGGCCTACCTATGCCAGGGTCCTAGGGTTGCTTTGGAGCTGGGGTGAGGAGTGGAAAATTCTGGCTAAAAATAAGCATAAGGAGTGGAAAATTCAACCAAAAGAAACACAATTGTACTCTGCTTTATCAATATGCAATTACCTGCTCACCAGTCACCAGCATGTTATTACCTATACCAATTCTTGCCCGTCTTTCCCTCCACAGGCTGTTGTAATCATTACATCCATAAATCAGTATCAGTGCTCCAATTATCCAATACATTTTAAGATAAGGAGTGGAAAACTCACGGTAAAACTGGGGAAAAAGTGGAAACATTGTATACATAGGGCGTTGTTTTCCACCCTAATTTTTCAAAGCTAGTTTTGCCCCCCCCCCCAGTCAAGGAATGTTGCCCACCCTGATTTCAGTATTTCCATGTCATTTTTCGCTTGATAGGTATTCAATTAATATAAAATATGCTTACCTGGTGATAAATGTATACAAATCCAATGCAAATGTCATGATAGTCCTAAGTTTTAGTATTTCCCAGCCAAAATAAGTATCTTTAAATTATTTCCGGAATACCTTGAATTTCAATATCCTTTGAACAATTGCACATTATCGGCAGAGTGGGGGACATCGGGGGTTGTTGGATCAGGAACGTCGCCACACAATTTGGAATGGGTGGGGGCAACTGCCGATTGTGTTCAAATTTGGTGTGTGGTTAGCAGGGCTGGAGATCCTGGGGGTTGGGGGTCCCGACCCCCCCCCCCCGCCTGGGCCCCCGGATGTTAAAAACTGGGAGTCCAGGGGGTCCAGTACAAAAATGAAAACTGGGTGGGGGCCCTCTTGAGCAGAAGAAAGCGGACGGTCATAGGTCAAAATGGGCCCTACACATGCCAAAATGGGAGCTTATAAACCGAGTTAGCCGTCTTCAAGTCGGCATGGGTGATCCATGCCGACTTAAAAACGACCTGATGGGGCCCTCGGTTGGCCAGAGGCCCTCAGTCGTCCTGAGATGGCCCTTGGCCGGCCTGAGAGGGCCCATAGTCGGCCTGGGCTCACAGTCTTCAGGGGCCATAGTCGGCCTGAGGGGGCCCTTGGTCGGCGTGAGATGGCCTTCGGCCTGCCTTAGGGGGCCCACAGTCGGCCCGAGAGGGCCCAGAGCCGGCTTAGGGGCTCACAGTCGGCCTGAGGGGCCCTTGGTCGGATTGATATGACCCTCGGTCGGTCTGAGGGGGCCCTTTGTTGGCTTGAAGGGCCCTCGGTTGGCTTAAGGGACAATCGTTCCGCCTGAGGGCCCTCGGTCGACCTTAGATGCCCCTCCTCCGGCCTGAGGGGGCCCTCAGTCAGTGAGAGGGGGCCATAGTCAGCCTGAGAAGCCCTCGGTCGGCATGAGATGGCCCTCAGTCGGCTTGATGCCTGAGGGCCTTCAAGTCGGGTTGATAGACCCTCGGTTAGCCAGGAGAGCCCAAGACCTCAGTCGGTCTAAGGAGGCCCTCAGTCTTTCTGGGAGGCCTTCAGTCAGCTTGAAAGGGTCCTCGGTGGGCCTGCGGGACCCTCGGGCTTCCTGAGATGGTTCTCGGCCGGCCTGAGGGGCCCTCGTTCGACCTGAGAGGCTTTCGATCGGTCTGAGGGGCCGTCGCTCGGCCTGA
Source organism: Chirona hameri (assembly GCA_036785665.1). Lineage (NCBI taxonomy): Eukaryota > Metazoa > Arthropoda > Thecostraca > Balanomorpha > Balanidae > Chirona > Chirona hameri. Next base: position 62,963 of record JAXIVJ010000876.1, read on the forward strand.
GATGTCCCTCGGTCGGCTTGATGGGGCACTTGGTCAGCTTGGGGCCCGTGGTTGGCCTGAGTGGGCCCGGTTGGCTTGAGGTGTTCTCGGTCAGCTTGATAACCCTTCTTTGGCCCGAGGGGCCTACGTCGGCTTGACGGAACCCTCGATCGGCTTGGCAGGGCCCTCAGTCGGTCTGAGAGTCCTCGGTCGACTTTAGGGGGCTCTCGGTCGGCTTGAGGGAACTCTTGGTCGGCCTAAAGGAGAACTGTCGGCCTGAGGGTCTGAGGACCCGAGCGTATTTCGGCCTGAGGGTCCCTGGTCTGGTCTGAAACGTATTTTTAAGACTTGATCGTGCCTAATGCCTGGCTGAGATTGCCCTATACCAGTGTGAGTGGGCCCTCTCAATCTGAATGGGCTCTATGTCGGCCTGAGAGGGCGTTAATTCGGTAAGACAGGACCCTCAGCGTCTTTGAGAGAACCATCGGTCGACCTGACAAAGCTCCCCGCCGGTCTGAGGGGCCTTGCTGGGTCCTCCAAGGTCTTCTACTGCTGGGCAAAATGGGCAATTGCCCTCCCCAAACGAAAAATCAAATCGGTATGCAAATATATGTTTTTGCCCCTCCGAAAAATCACGACTTGAAAATCTCTTTACTTTCTCCCCCGTTTAACAGCTTCTCGCTGACGCCCCCTACCCCGGTCAACAACTCTTCCCTGACCCCCCCCCCCCCCGCTCAACAACGCTAGTTTCGCCACTACCCCGGTGGCCCCTTGTATTGCGGGGGCCCTGTCGCTGGTGGGCCCTCTCCAGACTGGACCCCCCAGATTCAAAAAGAGATTTCCAGCCCTGGTGGTTAGGGATCTCTCAGTCGCCACTTTCCCACAAGTCAGGGGTGGGGTGCTTCTGCACGTGTGCACCACGTATTTATATCTCAGAAACTACTTCCCTGATCGAGTTGAAATTCACCATACATTTCCTTTGCGTTCGCTCGTTCAGCGCCAACTACGGCGCCTTACTGGTTCGGTAAAACAAGTTATGGAAGAAAATGACGAATGACCTCAGGGTGAAGGAATAGATTTTACCTCGTGGAGGTCACAGGATAAAAATACCACATGCATCTTTGCATTGGCGGATCCAGAACGGGTGGTTTGCGGGAAGGGGCAAAATTCCACAAAGTCTCACACAATTCTGAAAACGCATCGGATTGGGCTTGCGTATGCATTGCTAGCTGATTTAAAGCTAACTTTCCTTAGTAAAAGTTGCTTTGATTTTCTTCTATATCAGTAAATGTGTCAATCTTGCGCCGATTTCAGGCGGTTGAGAGGGGAGGCCAATTGCCTATTTTCCCCAACCGTAGACCCGCCACTGGATCTTTATATTTTGCAAAAGATGAGAGACTGGTGAAAATTGGGCAAATTTAACCATTTCTTGTGGATTTATATGCATTTTCATGTTTAACCAATTACTTGTAATTGGGAGGTCACAAAATAGACTTCACCTTAGGTCACCGATATAAAAATAATCCGAAATAGCAGCATTGTAGGTGTTTATGACCTGATTAAATCCTGTGAGTATCTAACTGATCGGTCAAACAATGTGGCTGTGGCACCTTACATTTTTTGGAGGTGGGATCACTAGACTTGGCTTAGTGACGTGACCTGAGGAGACCCGAGGTAAACAAATGAACAGGATTTGGGCAATTGATAGGCAAGCAGTTGCACCAAAAATGGCGGCGCGAAATGGCGTCGTTTTCCGCTATTTCCAAAAAAACTAAGGGGGAGGGTATCCGCCCCCACTGGCGGATCCAGGGGGCGGACATCAGGGGAAAATGCCCCCACAGGAATCTGGGGGGGGGGGGATGCAATACAAGTATCCCCTGCGCGTTCCCTGCACTGCACTTGCAAAACAATGACCTTAGGAGAAAACTTCATGAAAACGGAAGTTTTTTCTTCTCTCAAGTGATTTAATTTGAAGTTTGTATGTATCCCTTGCTTTCAATGATAGACAAAACAGCGCATCTGATGCAACTCAAGCAGCCCCGGTGACGCGCCCCGCTGGGAGGGGGGGGGGGGGAAAGAATCTGCCCCTCCCAGATTTGCTCAATAACTTTAAAACTGTGATAGATATCAACGTGAAACTTTCAGTACCTTATACTGCATCAATTGTACGTCTTCTCACCAAATTTGAATGAAATGTATGTAGTATTGTGGGAGATAATAACGTTTTAATGGTATCATGTCATGCCATTTTTGGTGGAAAACAATAAATGTTTGAAAAATCGTAAACGGTAGTTTCAAAACAAATTGCAAATAAAAAACGTCAAAAGAACGGAAATGACATTCGCTTCCAAATGGCTATCTCGGATTTGTGATTGTGGGGTTTTTGACCCCATTTTTTTCGGAAAATGTCCACAAAATCAATTTTTGTGAATTTGAAAAGTGAATTTCTTAAACTCGAATACCAAAATAAGGCGACCGGCCCAAATCCACGGGGGGAAAAATGGGGTACCTTTTTGCCACAAAAAAAGATGCCCCCCAAAATGGGGGTACCTTTTTGCCCCCCCCCCCTGTGGTTTTCCCTTAAAATAGGCCCTGGGACACTGTGTGCCTTTTCAAGACGAGTGTCGACATTGTTTTCCATTGGAAATCCAATGCAAATTGACAAAGTTATAGCCAATAATATTTTGAGCTAAGCGTCAATTCATCGTAAACAAAAAACAAACTTTGTCAAAATTTAATCGATATATTGCATGAACGCCGGCCAGCCACTAATCAACAAATGCATGTATTGCATGTAACGCAGCATGTATTGGTAATTTTCAATTGGAAGGTTCACAATTGACAGAGGTAATTACTTAAAACTGTACCCACATGCAAAATGTATCCCCAAGGTATCGCAGTTACAGGTGCATGTGCTTCTATTGCAGAGAATATTATAGCTACCGGTACGAGCCACCCCTCAGAAGGTGTGCCTTTTCAAGACGAGTGTCGGTATTATTTTCGATTGGAAATCCAATGAAAATTGACAAAGTTATGGCCAATAATATTTATAGCTCATCACAAACTTGCCGCAAGACAGCGTAATGCAAGAACAAACATTTGCACAATTGAATCGATATATTGCAGGTAACGCGACCAGCCACCCATCAAAACATGCGTACTTTCACGAAGCATCTTTTGGTAATTTTCAATTGGAAATCGGTTCAAAATTAACCAAGTTATTTACAGTGGCGGCTCGTGGTCCTCGAAGTACCTGAGTCCCAAGTCCAGAAGTTGCAACGCACTGAGAGAAAAAGATACTATGGGTCTTACCAGCCCCCCCTAGTAAAGCCCTTCTACCACCCAAGATACCACCCTTCGAGGCCTGGTACTAATGATAGTAATCAGTACCAGGGTCTCACCCATGGTAGAGACCCTAGTATGATCTGCCTACTAGAGTGCCTACCAGGGGGCTCGCCATTGAACCAGGCCTTGAACTACCCCTGCACTCGGCACACGTGCAACAAGCTGCCTACTAGAGTGCTTACCAGGGGGCTCGCCCTTTTACCAGGCCTTTAACTACCCTCTGAATTCGGCACACGCGGCAGCCATCTTGATTCGCAAGCAGAAACTGCATGCGTTCAAGTGCATTCAAACTGCGTTGGCGTAAGTGCGTGTATAGCGTCGGTACGTGTGTTGGAGGGGTGAAGTGTTAAGTTTCTCTGCATTGTACTTAATGCTTGTTGCTCTTTGTTAGTAGTGGCAGCCATATCGATTCGCAACTGCAGAGACTGCGTGACGTGAGTGCGGAAGTGTTCCACCATGAGTGCGTGCTACGTGTGTTGGAGAGGTGAGTGCTCACATGTTAAGTTGTACTTTATGCTTGTTGCTCTTTGTTGGTAGTGTATTAACTGCATTATGAACAGTTTCCATGGTATCATTTTCTAGTTAGATGCGTATGCAGGCCGAGGTATCATCTCCGAACAATTCTTGAACAATGTCAACAAACTTCCCAGGAAATTTGGGGTAGAGTTTTGTTTGCTCCCATGTTATTTTTTTTATCCATGTGAAACCTATTTCATGCATATTTTTATGGAATTAATTTTGTTGCAATACAGCAACCCAAGAGCGGATCCAGGGTGCCAATTGGTCATGGCCCCCAGAGGTTCTGAAACCGTGTTTTTCCCCCCGGGGGCAAAACACGGTGATCGCCTGCTCGGGGGCGTTCCCGAGCAGGCGATCAGCCGCGTGTTTGCTGTAATAACTGTCATGTCAGATGTTTCAACTCTTTTTTACTGTTTACTGTACGAATAAATCTCGTTCCGAAAAAAATTGCCTGTTTTTTAGATATTCGGGCGAAAAATAGTCAACGCAAAAGCTGCAGTAACTGGTGCATATGTGGTAAGTGGGCTGGTAAGAAAGGGGATTCTCCTGGTAAGAGAGGTAGTACCACTTATTATACTCCTAGTACCAGGGTTAGTAACCGTCGCTGAACCTTGGTATTTGCGGTAGTAAACGTGACTACCCCGTCGTAACCGGGCTAGTAAGCGTGACTACCCCCTCGTAACCGGGCTAGTAAGCGTGACTACCCCCGCCGTAACCGGGCTAGTAAGCCTACTACCCACTCTTAACCGGGCTAGTAAGCGTGACTATCCCCGTCGTAACCGGGCTAGTACTACCCCTCGTAACCGGGCTAGTAAGGGTACTACCCCCGTCGTAACCGGGCTAGTTAGCTTTGACTAGCTCATGGTTTTCGGGCTGGTAAATTTTAGCAAGTCCCTAGTAAAACCGGTGGTAATATCCCTTGTACGTTTTACTAGGGGTGGCTAGTAAAGGCCTCGTAATTTTTGACACTAGCCCAAAACTAACCACCCCTAGTAGCTTTTTCTCTCAGTGCGGAGGAGCAGCTGCGACGATTATACGGGTTTCCGTCCTGAAAGTAAATGCACTCTTTTGCAGTTGTATGAGCTTTACACACGTTTAAGACATATAACAGGGACTTCAATGCTCATTTAGTCCATTATTTCAGCAATTATCAGCGTTAAAACTTGGGCGTTTTTCGAGACTAGTATCAGATAACGAGTACTTGATCGGCACTTCTGTCCACCACTTTTATCTTAAGATCAATTTTAGAGTTTTGAATTATCTGCAAGTCCTACACTGGATCACAAAATTATTATGCAATTCAAAACTGACGGGACTTTGTATTACTACACACAATTCGTTGAGGTTTTGTGTTTTTGTGGTTTTCTTATCTCTGGCCTTTAGCGTTGAGAATTTGTTGGTGGCGTATTAATTTTTTGGCATGAATATTCATGAAAAATATATAATTTTATGGAAAACTAGGTAACTGCTGCTGTCGTTGGAACAAAACAAGTTTATTTTCTTTCAAATATTGCTATTTTACCGGAAATATGCCGTAAGTGAGGTGTTTTTATTAGCATAAAAGAGCTGACTGGCTCTGCCTCAGCCGGTCCTGCAGAAAATACGCGGTAGCATCACCGCGCACTTTGGAATGTCCTTACGTGCAGAAGAGGTTATTTCCAGAAAAAATGTGGCTGCCGTGTGACTTCTACACCTTTATAAGTACGTTTTACTATGTAACTCAATCAAGGGCGGATTCAGGATATTTTAGGAGGGGTGGCCGCAGGCCAATTTAGGGGCGCCTTCCAAAGAAAGGGCGCCGTCACTGACCGAAAGGGCGCCGTCACTGGCCGAAAGGGCGCCGTCACTGGCCGAAAGGGCGCCGTCAATGGCCGAAAGGGCGCAGTCACTGGCCGGAAGGGCGCCGTCAATGGCCGAAAGGGCGCTGTCTATGGCCGTAAGGGCGTCGTCACTGGCCGAAAGGGCGCCTCGGGTCAAAAAGACCAGGTCATGACCTGTATGACCTGATACTCAGTAAGGTACTTTCAACAGGGCGCCCAAAAGGGCGTCCAAACAGTCCATAGGGACGCTGCGTGCTCACGGGCTGTCCATCGCCGGGCGCCTGGCAGCCCCCGGCGACAGACAGCCCGTGGGGCGCCCTTCTGGCGGGGGGGGGGGGGGGGGGGGGCGCGACCGCTGCGGCCACCCCCTGGATCCGCCCCTGAACTCAATTATACTGGGAAAAACCCGTATAATCCCTTTAACAAACTTAACAAATCACAGGCGTAAGAACGGGGGCGGGGGCCATGCTCCCACTATTTGTTCATAATTATTGATAAGATCTTTATTTTTGTCTAATAAGGAAAATGTTGGTCAGTAAAAGGTAGATCAAGACGAGAGGAGCTCAAATACCTAAGCAAATACATTTTGCATAGGGGGTTGGGGTTCACTCAAGACGAGATCGAAGTTTCACCCCCACACTTTTCATGACGTTCCTAAGATTCTGAAACAAATATGAAATAAGCCGTTCAAGTTACTTAGGTTTTCTCTCAAATCATGCCAGAACGTAAGCCAACTTACGGCCGATTTCAGGCGTTTGGGAGTGCCCCTTTGGCAGTGGCGGTTCTTCCTAGGCAGATGAAGCAGTGCCTTACCTAAATTAGCAAAACATATAAAGCTAATATGATTTGTTCCTAAATATTCGATAATTTTAGTAAGGTTATAAGGAAAAAAGTATTTAATAGACAAAACAATTTTCCAAACAGTTAAAACGCGTCTCATTTTCATCTTATTTCAAGATGTTTGCTGGTATGGATAGGCGCAAATCAGCCTAGCCATTGAAATTTAGCATTGTGAAAAGTTGGGCTGTGAGGCACTACCTCACAGCCCAAACGTGTGTTTCGCCAAGATCCTTGGCGGTTTTCGCCGGGCGCTTCCGTTCGGGAGAAATTCGATGCGGCGTCAGCCGTCAACGCGGCAGCAGCAAAGGACCTTTGTGACAGGCGCCATGAATGTTTCGTGATATTTTGAATGCGCGATCTTTTTCTAATGGTTTAATTTAAAATCTACTTTTAATGTTAAATATCATTAACTTATGTAATAGTTACATATCCCTGTAAGGAGATCGGCGGGCCGTCCAGACTTAGCTTATCAAACAGGACATTATATTTCGATGTATTTTTCTTAGCCGTGTAACGTGTTCTTCGCATATACCTAATGATCTTATGTGTAGATTCCAAGTCTTATTGTTAACATGCAGTCGCACAATTCTTGTCAACCGGCAGAATGAAGAGTCAAATCGAAAGCCTTAGGTACGTGCCGCACACTGCATGATAATTCTTGCTTATTTTCAAATCAATTCCAAGCTGATGGCAGCATATAAACAGGCTGTTTGTAGCGGTGAAGTACTAATACTTCACCGCTACATCCGTAGTGATCTACATATACTTAGCAAAAGTTACTAAACAAAATCACGAAACGGGCCCCCCTCCCGACTGCCTCACCTACGTTTGACCCCTGGCGCCGCCACTGCCCTTTGGTCTCCATTGAATCCGGCGGTGCCAAAATCTTAACTCCTTAGTTCGGTAATTATATCAAAGACTTTGTTTTCAATCATAGCTCTACTATATACAGATTACAGTCACAGTTCTCTCTGCAAAGAAAACCGGCAGCTTTTAACAAAAAGTCGCACCTGGCGCCATCTAGTGCCTGGGCTGACACCTCGCGGCAGCATTCGATTCTGAGCCTTCGAGCAGATCGTATTACGCATGCGCATTTGCGCCAGTATATATATATATATATATATATATATATATATATATATATATATATATATATATATATATATATATATATATATGTATATATACATACATACATACATACATACATACATACATACATACATACATACATACATACATACATACATACATACATACATACATACATACATACATACATACATACATACATACATATATATATATATATATATATATATATATATATATATATATATATATATATATATATATACATATACATATACATATACATATACATATACATATACATATACATATACATATACATATACATATACATATACATATACATATACATATACATATACATATACATATACATATGCATATGCATATGCATATGCATATGCATATGCATATACATATACATATACATATACATATACATATACATATACATATACATATACATATACATATACAGATACAGATACAGATACATATACATATACATATACATATACATATACATATACATATACATATACATATACATATACATATACATATATATATATATATATATATATATATATATATATATATATATATATATATATATATATACATATACATATACATATACATATACATATACATATACATATACATATACATATACATATACATATACATATACATATACATATACATATACATATACATATACATATACATATACATATACATATGCATATGCATATGCACATACACATACACATACACATAAACATACACATACACATACACATACACATACACATACACATACATATACATATACATATACATATACATATACATATACATATACATATACACATATATATATATATATATATATATATATATATATATATATATATATATATATATATATATATATATATATATAACCGGTTTTGTTCAGTGAAAACTTGCAATCAACAATTATTGCAAATCTTAACTGGCATAGCAACCGGGTTTTAACCAGAAATGATAGGATACCTGTTGTGAACCGAAAGATGGTGGAATTTGGACCACCACCCTTCCGGCCAAATCCAGAGCTGCGATCCATCTAAAATCACAACAGCTACGATGCTCGATATAAACGACGGCCGCATGCATGATTTGACGGAGACTGCGTGTAGGAGTAATGTGTTATGAGAAGAAATGTTGTTTTGCACGGAACCGATCTGTTCAACGTCATTGATAGGACGCCTTAATGTCTGCCAAAGTATCTGAACGGGGTCACATTTAAACCAGTGGTGTTCTATAGCACCGACTCAGTAATGCAGCTTTGTGACGCTTTTCCCTCTGCTTTGTGCAAAAGACTACGCATGGGTAGAAGATGGGGCTCAGGAGAAGTATTGTTTGTCTGATTATCTAAATGTTCAGACGTTGTTCAGTGAAAACTTGCAATCTGCAATTATTGCAACTCTGAACTGGTATGACAACCGGTTATAACCATGGAGATGATAGGATACCTGTTGTGGACCGAGATGTTGACAGCGAGCCACAACATACCTATCTTCCAGGTCTATCATCTCTAGGTAACTGTGTGAGATGAAACCTGAGACGCAAAACATCGTGCTATATACCGAGCAGCACTGTCACCTACTGACTGTCTGTCTGTCACCTACTGACTGTCTGTCTGTCACCTACTGACTGTCTGTCTGTCACCTACTGACTGTCTGTCTGTCACCTACTGACTGTCTGTCTGTTACCTACTGACTGTCAGTCTGTCACCTACTGACTGTCTGTCTGTCACCTACTGACTGTATGTCACCTACTGTCTGTCTGTCACCTACTGACTGTCTGTCTGTCACCTACTGACTGTCTGTCTGCCACCTACTGACTGTCTGTCTGTCACCTACTGACTGTCTGTCTGTTACCTACTGACTCTGTCTGTCACCTACTGACTGTATGTATGTCACCTACTGATTGTCTGTCACCTACTGTCTGTATGTCACCTACTGACTGTCTGTCTGTCACCTACTGACTGTCTGTCTGTCACCTACTGACTATCTGTCTGCCACCTACTGACTGTATGTCTGTCACCTACTGACTGTCTGTCTGTCACCTACTGACTGTCTGTCTGTCACCTACTGACTGTCGACTGATGTGTTCGCTTCCTGGATACAAACAGAAGCATTCGTGTGCATTTTTGCCCGAGTCCCAACGTCTCTACCCCAGAGTGGTTCAGTAATGGAAAAAAAAAACACCAATCAGACTTGGTATGTGGGCGGTGTAGACGTTGGTCAGCACAGTCACGGGCAGGACCATCAGCAACATAATTCGCGAGAGAGGCGCCGTTAAATTGTGAAATTCGCTGTAGCTTCGTACAACTACCAGGAAAACAAAAAAAATGCAACAACCTGCGTGCGTGTAATTGCGTCATATGGCCTGGTTTATATTGCGATCGTACAGTTAATCATGCGTGGATTTATTATTCATAGATACGCACCCAGAGGCCTATTTCACAAAGTAGTTGGTCATACATACTCGACGTCCCTAACGTTTTAGATGTTTCAAAACGTCACTATTTAGTCACTATGCATCTTTGAAGACACTATTCGGTATTTGTTATGTTATTTAGAATGTATCTTACCTAACAATGTTGAAACAAAACAAAAAATCCGGAAGGTGTAACGACTACGATCGGTCCACTACGATCGTCGCCATATCTACGCAGATAGATATATCGACGCAGGAAGATTCACAGGAAAAATAAGGATCGTCCATGATGTCATTGGAACAATGACTTGACTTAACCTAACCTAACCCCGCCATTAAGTCTGATCGAGACGAAACCTAAGATTCGCTCGTAGCCATTAAGTCCGTTCGGGACGAAACCTAAGATTCGCTCGTAGCCATTAAGTCCGATCGGGACGAAACCTAAGATTCTCTCGTAGCCATTAAGTCCGATCGGGACGAAACCTAAGATTCGCTCGTAGCCATTAAGTCCGATCGGGACGAAACCTAAGATTCGCTCGTAGCCATTAAGTCCGATCGGGACGAAACCTATGATTCGCTCGTAGCCATTAAGTCCGATCGGGACGAAACCTAAGATTCGCTCGTAGCCATTAAGTCCGATCGGGACGAAACCTAAGATTCGCTCGTAGCCATTAAGTCCGATCGGGACGAAACCTAAGATTCGCTCGTAGCCATTAAGTCCGATCGGGACGAAACCTAAGATTCGCTCGTAGCCATTAAGTCCGATCGGTTCTGTGACGTCATAGCCGGGCCGCCGTGAACGCCGTCTATACTTGTTGTATCAAGGTCGGTCGTCGTCAGCTGACATGTAAACGAAGTTCCGCGGGCGATGGAGGCGGCGAGATATTAATTATTGAAGTTATAATTAGTTATAATGAAAAATGTGTTGGAGAAGACATCCATATTACTAAACGTGATATTCTCTATCGATTGGTAGGTATATTATAAGGATTTACTAATAACTAAGGGGGGACCACAAGTATGTACCGCCAAGAAGTTAGTAATTACACATGTTTGCGATTACAAACGCAAGAAAATATTGCAAACCTCACAAAAAGACATTTCACAAACATTCACCACCTCTAAATTACCGATTGTAAAGACAATTGTAAACACAAATGTTAGTACAGCAGACACCTTGAAATCAAGAACTTTTGTATTAAGCTTGATGGTAATGACAAATAATTTGATTGTTAACGAATGAATTTAACAAATATTTACATTGTGGTTTATTTTGTATTCAATATTAAATTAGTTACAATATCTTTTAATTAACATTTCATCGGAATGCAAACTCTGATTGTAAAAATACATATTGGTAAGCAATTAGAGTAAACGGAATTTGGTCATTCACCGGGTGGCGGAGCACAACAACAGAACTTCTCTTAAAAGAAAGATCGTTGAATTTCTCGACCATTTTTTCACCTAACCTAGCCGATTTCCTACGTCGTAAAGGGTGAAAGTTCACTGCACATTGCACAAGACATCGTTGACCGCTGCAATTCTATCGCCATGCGGTTTCTCCGCGCGGAGGCGCCCCTCACAGCGCAATCGGTAGGGTGCACTGTGACTGGACTTCAAACCTGGAGATCCCTGTTCGAATCTCTCGGAAATAACTTTTTTGGGCAGCTATACCTATGTTTAACTAAACCATTTCCCTAACAACCTCGGCAACGTAACAACATCACCAAGAAAATAACCTGAACAGTCAAACAATGTTAACTATCAATGCAGTTTCTGAAATTCAGAACCCCTGACCCACTGGAATTACAAGTTTGTAATTGCAAACATTTCCTCACTTCCGTCAACCTTTAAGAAATAGAACATGTGCAATTGCAAACATTTTTACAAACAATATCTTTGTAAACTAGTTTGTAATAGTAAATTGAGATTTACTGCCCTGGGGTTTTGTGAAATCCAAACTACAAACATGTGTACAAATTATTTGTAATAACAAAGAAATTCTTTGTAATTACAAACTTTTTTGCTCTGTGAAATTGGCCTCAGATCACACCCAGCAAAGTACAGCACAACAGCCCACACAACACACTTGTGTCGCAATTAACGCACGTATGACAAAATATAGGATAAGACGGGGATAAGACATCACTCAGCCATATCTCTCGGTATGCGTGCATGGCCTCGAAGCACCGTTGCTTTCATTGTTGAACGCAATCATTCAAAGTCAAGACCACTTCACAGTGGACCTGAGAAAACATAAGTCTGACATGCCTCACACGAGACGGCTTTTGTCCTGTCTGAAACAGCCATGGCATCGTCATGAGAAGATCCTTGGTTGGTCCGAGAGTGCCCTGGCCCGAGATGGTGGTATTCCTACCTGAGAGTGGCCGCAGCCTTTCTGATTGGGCCTTCGACATTCCTAGAAATAATCTAAATCACAACTTTCGGCTTCCAGAAAGGGATCACGTCTTGTCCCTGTCTTGATCTTTCTGAGAGGGCCTCCGGCAGGTCTGAAGAGGCCCCGACCGTCAGACACTTCTGCAGCAGGGTCACGAGTGTCACACATTGTGACATCAGGGTCACCAAAGTCAGACAATTCGACAGCAGTCACAGCAGTCAAAAGGGACAAGCCCTTCAACAGCAGAGCCACGAGGCAACAGCAGAGTCACGTCGGCAGCAGTCATAAGTGTCAAGCACTTCGACAGCAGGGTCACAATTGTCAGAGTATTTGGCAGCAGAATCAAAAGTGTCAATCACGTCGACAGCAGAGTCACGCATGCCAATCACCTTGAAAGCAGAATCACGAGTGTCAGACACTTTGGCAGCAGAACCACCAGTGTCAGACACTTTGGCAGCAGAACCACCAGTGTTAGACACTTTGGCAGCAGAACCACCAGTGTCAGACACTTTGACAGCAGAACCACCAGTGTCAGACACTTTGACAGCAGAACCACCAGTGTCAGACACTTTGGCAGCAGAACCACCAGTGTTAGACACTTTGGCAGCAGAACCACCAGTGTTAGACACTTTTGCAGCAGAACTACCAGTGTTAGACACTTTTACAGTAGAACCACCAGTATTAGGCACTTTGGCAGCAGAGTCAATCGTGACAGAAGGTTCGACAGCAGAACCATAAGTGTCAGGCACTTCGACGCCAGAGTCGCAAATGTAAGACACATTGACAGCAGGGTCACAAGAGTCAGACACTTTGACCACACAGTCAAGAGAGTCGGACTCTTCGGTATCCTGAACTGTCCCTGAACTAGGCACGAGTCCCATCTCTTGGCGCTTCAGCATCATCGCTCCCACACTGCTCGCCAGTCTTGACACGGAGGCGGAATCCAAGTCGTCTTTCGCTGAAGGCGTCGGTTTCCGCAGGTCCGGCACACCGGCGGCAGACACGAGCGGGTCGGACGCAGCGCTGGATCCGCGTCCGTCCTTTCTGCGAGGACACCGGCGGCAGACACGAGCGGGTCGGACGCAGCGCTGGATCCGCGTCCGTCCTTTCTGCGAGGACACCGGCGGCAGACACGAGCGGGTCGGACGCAGCGCTGGATCCGCGTCCGTCCTTTCTGCGAGGACACCGGCGGCAGACACGAGCGGGTCGGACGCAGCGCTGGATCCGCGTCCGTCCTTTCTGCGAGGAAACCGGCGGCAGACACGAGCGGGTCGGACGCAGCGCTGGATCCGCGTCCGTCCTTTCTGCGAGGACACCGGCGGCAGACACGAGCGGGTCGGACGCAGCGCTGGATCCGCGTCCGTCCTTTCTGCGAGGACACCGGCGGCAGACACGAGCGGGTCGGACGCAGCGCTGGATCCGCGTCCGTCCTTTCTGCGAGGACACCGGCGGCAGACACGAGCGGGTCGGACGCAGCGCTGGATCCGCGTCCGTCCTTTCTGCGAGGACACCGGCGGCAGACACGAGCGGGTCGGACGCAGCGCTGGATCCGCGTCCGTCCTTTCTGCGAGGACACCGGCGGCAGACACGAGCGGGTCGGACGCAGCGCTGGATCCGCGTCCGTCCTTTCTGCGAGGACACCGGCGGCAGACACGAGCGGGTCGGACGCAGCGCTGGATCCGCGTCCGTCCTTTCTGCGAGGACACCGGCGGCAGACACGAGCGGGTCGGACGCAGCGCTGGATCCGCGTACCTCCTTTCTGCGAGGACACCGGCGGCAGACACGAGCGGGTCGGACGCAGCGCTGGATCCGCGTCCCTCCTTTCTGCGAGGACACCGGCGGCAGACACGAGCGGGTCGGACGCAGCGCTGGATCCGCGTACCTCCTTTCTGCGAGGACACCGGCGGCAGACACGAGCGGGTCGGACGCAGCGCTGGATCCGCGTCCGTCCTTTCTGCGAGGACACCGGCGGCAGACACGAGCGGGTCGGACGCAGCGCTGGATCCGCGTCCGTCCTTTCTGCGAGGACACCGGCGGCAGACACGAGCGGGTCGGACGCAGCGCTGGATCCGCGTACCTCCTTTCTGCGAGGACACCGGCGGCAGACACGAGCGGGTCGGACGCAGCGCTGGATCCGCGTCCGTCCTTTCTGCGAGGACACCGGCGGCAGACACGAGCGGGTCGGACGCAGCGCTGGATCCGCGTACCTCCTTTCTGCGAGGACACCGGCGGCAGACACGAGCGGGTCGGACGCAGCGCTGGATCCGCGTACCTCCTTTCTGCGAGGACACCGGCGGCAGACACGAGCGGGTCGGACGCAGCGCTGGATCCGCGTCCGTCCTTTCTGCGAGGACACCGGCGGCAGACACGAGCGGGTCGGACGCAGCGCTGGATCCGCGTCCGTCCTTTCTGCGAGGACACCGGCGGCAGACACGAGCGGGTCGGACGCAGCGCTGGATCCGCGTCCGTCCTTTCTGCGAGGACACCGGCGGCAGACACGAGCGGGTCGGACGCAGCGCTGGATCCGCGTACCTCCTTTCTGCGAGGACACCGGCGGCAGACACGAGCGGGTCGGACGCAGCGCTGGATCCGCGTACCTCCTTTCTGCGAGGACACCGGCGGCAGACACGAGCGGGTCGGACGCAGCGCTGGATCCGCGTCCGTCCTTTCTGCGAGGACACCGGCGGCAGACACGAGCGGGTCGGACGCAGCGCTGGATCCGCGTCCGTCCTTTCTGCGAGGACACCGGCGGCAGACACGAGCGGGTCGGACGCAGCGCTGGATCCGCGTCCGTCCTTTCTGCGAGGACACCGGCGGCAGACACGAGCGGGTCGGACGCAGCGCTGGATCCGCGTCCGTCCTTTCTGCGAGGACACCGGCGGCAGACACGAGCGGGTCGGACGCAGCGCTGGATCCGCGTACCTCCTTTCTGCGAGGACACCGGCGGCAGACACGAGCGGGTCGGACGCAGCGCTGGATCCGCGTACCTCCTTTCTGCGAGGACACCGGCGGCAGACACGAGCGGGTCGGACGCAGCGCTGGATCCGCGTCCGTCCTTTCTGCGAGGACACCGGCGGCAGACACGAGCGGGTCTGACGCAGCGCTGGATCCGCGTCCGTCCTTTCTGCGAGGACACCGGCGGCAGACACGAGCGGGTCGGACGCAGCGCTGGATCCGCGTCCCTCCTTTCTGCGAGGACACCGGCGGCAGACACGAGCGGGTCGGACGCAGCGCTGGATCCGCGTCCCTCCTTTCTGCGAGGACACTGGTCGCGGACACGAGCGGGTCGGACGCAGCGCTGGGTCCGCGTACCTCCTTTCTGCGAGGACACTGGTCGCAGACACGAGCGGGTCGGACGCAGCGCTGGATCCGCGTACCTCCTTTCTGCGAGGACACTGGTCGCAGACACGAGCGGGTCGGACGCAGCGCTGGATCCGCGTCCGTCCTTTCTGCGAGGACACCGGCGGCAGACACGAGCGGGTCGGACGCAGCGCTGGATCCGCGTCCCTCCTTTCTGCGAGGACACCGGCGGCAGACACGAGCGGGTCGGACGCAGCGCTGGATCCGCGTCCGTCCTTTCTGCGAGGACACCGGCGGCAGACACGAGCGGGTCGGACGCAGCGCTGGATCCGCGTCCGTCCTTTCTGCGAGGACACCGGCGGCAGACACGAGCGGGTCGGACGCAGCGCTGGATCCGCGTCCGTCCTTTCTGCGAGGACACCGGCGGCAGACACGAGCGGGTCGGACGCAGCGCTGGATCCGCGTACCTCCTTTCTGCGAGGACACCGGCGGCAGACACGAGCGGGTCGGACGCAGCGCTGGATCCGCGTACCTCCTTTCTGCGAGGACACCGGCGGCAGACACGAGCGGGTCGGACGCAGCGCTGGATCCGCGTACCTCCTTTCTGCGAGGACACCGGCGGCAGACACGAGCGGGTCGGACGCAGCGCTGGATCCGCGTCCGTCCTTTCTGCGAGGACACCGGCGGCAGACACGAGCGGGTCGGACGCAGTGCTGGATCCGCGTACCTCCTTTCTGCGAGGACACCGGCGGCAGACACGAGCGGGTCGGACGCAGCGCTGGATCCGCGTCCGTCCTTTCTGCGAGGACACCGGCGGCAGACACGAGCGGGTCGGACGCAGCGCTGGATCCGCGTCCGTCCTTTCTGCGAGGACACCGGCGGCAGACACGAGCGGGTCGGACGCAGCGCTGGATCCGCGTCCGTCCTTTCTGCGAGGACACCGGCGGCAGACACGAGCGGGTCGGACGCAGCGCTGGATCCGCGTCCGTCCTTTCTGCGAGGACACCGGCGGCAGACACGAGCGGGTCGGACGCAGCGCTGGATCCGCGTCCGTCCTTTCTGCGAGGACACCGGCGGCAGACACGAGCGGGTCGGACGCAGCGCTGGATCCGCGTCCCTCCTTTCTGCGAGGACACCGGCGGCAGACACGAGCGGGTCGGACGCAGCGCTGGATCCGCGTCCGTCCTTTCTGCGAGGACACCGGCGGCAGACACGAGCGGGTCGGACGCAGCGCTGGATCCGCGTCCGTCCTTTCTGCGAGGACACCGGCGGCAGACACGAGCGGGTCGGACGCAGCGCTGGATCCGCGTCCGTCCTTTCTGCGAGGACACCGGCGGCAGACACGAGCGGGTCGGACGCAGCGCTGGATCCGCGTCCCTCCTTTCTGCGAGGACACCGGCGGCAGACACGAGCGGGTCGGACGCAGCGCTGGATCCGCGTCCGTCCTTTCTGCGAGGACACCGGCGGCAGACACGAGCGGGTCGGACGCAGCGCTGGATCCGCGTCCGTCCTTTCTGCGAGGACACCGGCGGCAGACACGAGCGGGTCGGGCGCAGCGCTGGATCCGCGTCCCTCCTTTCTGCGAGGACACCGGCGGCAGACACGAGCGGGTCGGACGCAGCGCTGGATCCGCGTCCCTCCTTTCTGCGAGGACACCGGCGGCAGGCACGAGCGGGTCGGACGCAGCGCTGGATCCGCGTCCGTCCTTTCTGCGAGGACACCGGCGGCAGACACGAGCGGGTCGGACGCAGCGCTGGATCCGCGTCCCTCCTTTCTGCGAGGACACCGGCGGCAGACACGAGCGGGTCGGACGCAGCGCTGGATCCGCGTCCCTCCTTTCTGCGAGGACACCGGCGGCAGACACGAGCGGGTCGGACGCAGCGCTGGATCCGCGTCCCTCCTTTCTGCGAGGACACCGGCGGCAGACACGAGCGGGTCGGACGCAGCGCTGGATCCGCGTCCGTCCTTTCTGCGAGGACACCGGCGGCAGACACGAGCGGGTCGGACGCAGCGCTGGATCCGCGTCCGTCCTTTCTGCGAGGACACCGGCGGCAGACACGAGCGGGTCGGACGCAGCGCTGGATCCGCATCCGTCCTTTCTGCGAGGACACCGGCGGCAGACACGAGCGGGTCGGACGCAGCGCTGGATCCGCGTCCGTCCTTTCTGCGAGGACACCGGCGGCAGACACGAGCGGGTCGGACGCAGCGCTGGATCCGCGTCCGTCCTTTCTGCGAGGACACCGGCGGCAGACACGAGCGGGTCGGACGCAGCGCTGGATCCGCATCCGTCCTTTCTGCGAGGACACCGGCGGCAGACACGAGCGGGTCGGACGCAGCGCTGGATCCGCGTCCGTCCTTTCTGCGAGGACACCGGTCGCAGACACGAGCGGGTCGGACGCAGCGCTGGATCCGCGTCCGTCCTTTCTGCGAGGACACCGGCGGCAGACACGAGCGGGTCGGACGCAGCGCTGGATCCGCGTCCGTCCTTTCTGCGAGGACACCGGCGGCAGACACGAGCGGGTCGGACGCAGCGCTGGATCCGCGTCCGTCCTTTCTGCGAGGACACCGGCGGCAGACACGAGCGGGTCGGACGCAGCGCTGGATCCGCGTCCCTCCTTTCTGCGAGGACACCGGCGGCAGACACGAGCGGGTCGGACGCAGCGCTGGATCCGCGTCCGTCCTTTCTGCGAGGACACCGGCGGCAGACACGAGCGGGTCGGACGCAGCGCTGGATCCGCGTCCGTCCTTTCTGCGAGGACACCGGCGGCAGACACGAGCGGGTCGGACGCAGCGCTGGATCCGCATCCGTCCTTTCTGCGAGGACACCGGCGGCAGACACGAGCGGGTCGGACGCAGCGCTGGATCCGCGTCCGTCCTTTCTGCGAGGACACCGGCGGCAGACACGAGCGGGTCGGACGCAGCGCTGGATCCGCGTCCGTCCTTTCTGCGAGGACACCGGCGGCAGACACGAGCGGGTCGGACGCAGCGCTGGATCCGCATCCGTCCTTTCTGCGAGGACACCGGCGGCAGACACGAGCGGGTCGGACGCAGCGCTGGATCCGCGTCCGTCCTTTCTGCGAGGACACCGGTCGCAGACACGAGCGGGTCGGACGCAGCGCTGGATCCGCGTCCGTCCTTTCTGCGAGGACACCGGCGGCAGACACGAGCGGGTCGGACGCAGCGCTGGATCCGCGTCCGTCCTTTCTGCGAGGACACCGGCGGCAGACACGAGCGGGTCGGACGCAGCGCTGGATCCGCGTCCGTCCTTTCTGCGAGGACACCGGCGGCAGACACGAGCGGGTCGGACGCAGCGCTGGATCCGCGTCCGTCCTTTCTGCGAGGACACCGGCGGCAGACACGAGCGGGTCGGACGCAGCGCTGGATCCGCGTCCGTCCTTTCTGCGAGGACACCGGCGGCAGACACGAGCGGGTCGGACGCAGCGCTGGATCCGCGTCCCTCCTTTCTGCGAGGACACCGGCGGCAGACACGAGCGGGTCGGACGCAGCGCTGGATCCGCGTCCGTCCTTTCTGCGAGGACACCGGCGGCAGACACGAGCGGGTCGGACGCAGCGCTGGATCCGCGTCCGTCCTTTCTGCGAGGACACCGGCGGCAGACACGAGCGGGTCGGACGCAGCGCTGGATCCGCGTCCCTCCTTTCTGCGAGGACACCGGCGGCAGACACGAGCGGGTCGGACGCAGCGCTGGATCCGCGTCCGTCCTTTCTGCGAGGACACCGGCGGCAGACACGAGCGGGTCGGACGCAGCGCTGGATCCGCGTCCGTCCTTTCTGCGAGGACACCGGTCGCAGTACGCGGAGCACGCTTCGCCGTTCCGCTCAATGTGCTTCACCAGCGACCGGATGGTCTCGTCCCGGCACACGGTGTCCGTGTCGCAAACGACGAACAGTTGTCGGCGCGCGCACGTGACGGCCACGTTCAGACGTCGACAGCCCTTCACGAAGCCCACCTGGCGGCGTGCGTTGGAGCGCACCAGCGATAGCAGGATGGCCTCCTTCTCGCGACCCTGGTAGCCGTCCACCGAATTCACCTCTACATCAAGCCCGACAGCGAGCATCTTGCCGGCGATCAGTTTTACCTGCTGCTTGTACGGCGTGATGACACCAATGTCTTCTGCCCGCAGTCCTGCCTTCACCAGGGATCTCGCGTGGCACACCACGAGGCCTGCCTCTCCGTGGTTTTGGTTGGAGTTGGTCTTGGCGTCTTGAGTTTCCTTCAGCTTGCAGCCGTCGGTGTCCACGAGCAGCAGTGTCGGCTGCGTTTGTTTCGTGCTGCACACACCAGGCAGCTCGGTCAAAAGTGGCAGGAAGCCTAGGCGACTACAGACTTTTGGCGCCGCCTTCAGCTGGCCACTGTAGAGATGCCGCGAGGACCACGGCTGGATGACCTCGTGCATCCGGTACTGGGAGTCGAGCATGTGGACGACACCCTCACCATGCAGCTCCATCTGCCGTTCCATCAGTCCGGTACTGGGTGTCGAGCATGTGGACGACGCCATCACCATGCAGCTCCATCTGCCGTTCTATCAGTCCGGTACTGGGTGTCGAGCATGTGGACGACACCCTCACCATGCAGCTCCATCTGCCGTGCCATCAGTCCGGTACTGGGTGTCGAGCATGTGGACGACACCCTCACCATGCAGCTCCATCTGCCGTGCCATCAGTCCGGTACTGGGTGTCGAGCATGTGGACGACACCCTCACCATGCAGCTCCATCTGCCGTGCCATCAGTCCGGTACTGGGTGTCGAGCATGTGGACGACACCCTCACCATGCAGCTCCATCTGCCGTGCCATCAGTCCGGTACTGGGCGTCGAGCATGTGGACGACACCCTCACCATGCAGCTCCATCTGCCGTGCCATCAGTCCGGTACTGGGTGTCGAGCATGTGGACGACACCCTCACCATGCAGCTCCATCTGCCGTGCCATCAGTCCGGTACTGGGTGTCGAGCATGTGGACGACACCCTCACCATGCAGCTCCATCTGCCGTGCCATCAGTCCGGTACTGGGTGTCGAGCATGTGGACGACACCCTCACCATACAGCTCCATCTGCCGTGCCATCAGTCCGGTACTGGGTGTCGAGCATGTGGACGACACCCTCACCATGCAGCTCCATCTGCCGTGCCATCAGTCCGGTACTGGGTGTCGAGCATGTGGACGACACCCTCACCATGCAGCTCCATCTGCCGTGCCATCAGTCCGGTACTGGGTGTCGAGCATGTGGACGACACCCTCACCATGCAGCTCCATCTGCCGTGCCATCAGTCCGGTACTGGGTGTCGAGCATGTGGACGACACCCTCACCATGCAGCTCCATCTGCCGTGCCATCAGTCCGGTACTGGGTGTCGAGCATGTGGACGACACCCTCACCATGCAGCTCCATCTGCCGTGCCATCAGTCCGGTACTGGGTGTCGAGCATGTGGACGACACTCTCACCATGCAGCTCCATCTACCGTTCCATCAGTCCGGTACTGGGTGTCGAGCATGTGGACGACACCCTCACCATGCAGCTCCATCTGCCGTGCCATCAGTCCGGTACTGGGTGTCGAGCATGTGGACGACACCCTCACCATGCAGCTCCATCTGCCGTGCCATCAGTCCGGTACTGGGTGTCGAGCATGTGGACGACACTCTCACCATGCAGCTCCATCTGCCGTGCCATCAGTCCGGTACTGGGTGTCGAGCATGTGGACGACACTCTCACCATGCAGCTCCATCTACCGTTCCATCAGTCCGGTACTGGGTGTCGAGCATGTGGACGACACCCTCACCATGCAGCTCCATCTGCCGTGCCATCAGTCCGGTACTGGGTGTCGAGCATGTGGACGACACCCTCACCATGCAGCTCCATCTGCCGTGCCATCA
The DNA here is from genome assembly GCA_036785665.1 of Chirona hameri. Lineage (NCBI taxonomy): Eukaryota > Metazoa > Arthropoda > Thecostraca > Balanomorpha > Balanidae > Chirona > Chirona hameri. The sequence continues at coordinate 84,633 of JAXIVJ010000876.1, forward strand.
GTCCGGTACTGGGTGTCGAGCATGTGGACGACACCCTCACCATGCAGCTCCATCTGCCGTGCCATCAGTCCGGTACTGGGTGTCGAGCATGTGGACGACACCCTCACCATGCAGCTCCATCTGCCGTGCCATCAGTCCGGTACTGGGTGTCGAGCATGTGGACGACACCCTCACCATGCAGCTCCATCTGCCGTGCCATCAGTCCGGTACTGGGTGTCGAGCATGTGGACGACACCCTCACCATGCAGCTCCATCTGCCGTGCCATCAGTCCGGTACTGGGTGTCGAGCATGTGGACGACACCCTCACCATGCAGCTCCATCTGCCGTGCCATCAGTCCGGTACTGGGTGTCGAGCATGTGGACGACACCCTCACCATGCAGCTCCATCTGCCGTGCCATCAGTCCGGTACTGGGTGTCGAGCATGTGGACGACACTCTCACCATGCAGCTCCGCCTGCCGTTCCATCAGTGACACTGCCAGGCCGCGCCGCGCCGCCTCCTGACTGAGGATGGTGGGTGGCAGCTGACATGGGTCTCCTGCTAGCAGCACCTTCCGGGCGAGGGGGATGGCCAGCCAGCAGGCAACCTCCGTTGCCTGGGCGCACTCTTCGATCACCAGCAGGTCGTATGTCCGGTACAGCTCCACGCTGCGAACAGATGTCAGCGTACTCATCACCACGGAGGCTTCTTCCAGCAGATTTGCCATGTCTCTCTCCCTCTCTTCCTTCTTAAGGACAAGTGATCTCCCGCTATGTTTTCTCATTTTCAGACGTTTTCTTAGCTGCACTGTAGGCGAAAACTGTCTATGCTTCTCATCCGTTCGCGCCAAGTGACCGAGACGAATAATGTCCATCATGCTCAGTTCACAAACCGCCTTCCTCATCTGCTTCAACAGACCCTCCAGCAGGTTGTTGACGGCCTTGTTCGACGGGGTGCACACCAGCACGCGCTGTCCCCGCTCCACGTGCTGCAAAATCACCTCGACGAGGGTGGTGGTCTTGCCGGTGCCGAGCAGACTGTGGATAACGGCCAGCCGCTGATCACTCAGTACCAACTCCACCGCCTCGCGTTGCGACACATCCAGCTGTTGGTTGATGAAGCGCAGCGGTGATGCTTTAACAGCGTGGGGACGTCTGTTCCCGGCACTGCAGGCTCTTGTCGTTGTTCCTTAAACATCACCCGCACCAGATGAACACCAGGCTCGTCCGAGTGGTTCGTCACGTCTGTTTTGACATTCTTGAGCCATTTCATTGCATCCGATAGCTGCGTGTGATTTGTGCTTTCCGGCTGCTTTATGAAAACCGTCATGCCTCGGCAGATGTCCGGCTCATACTGGAAGGTCAGTGTCAGATAACCAGACGTGACTTTCGTCACTACCGCAGAGTCGAAGGCAACGCCCTCCAAGTCGACGATCGGAAACAACGACACCGAGACACACAACGACTGCCCTGGTCTATGCAGTGTTTGGGCAGGCGTCGCTTAGATTCATGTCGCAGAATGAGGACATACACGTACCGTTCACTGTCGGCACTCTCCACCACCAGCTGCAGTGTTGACTCTCCGTCTTTGGTGAGCTGTCCCTGTCGCTTTATCTCCTCCTCCCCCTCCAGCTCGAGTAGACTCAAATGCAAGTCCACTAGCTCGTTTCGGCTCTTCGACTTCATGGTCAATGTCTGCTACGTTACCGAGTGGTCAGCCAACTTCTGTGGAGCAAAGGAACCCGTCTTGGCTACAACCTTCATCAACGCATAAACGTTAAAGGTTGATTGTACGCAGACATAGGAGATATTATGCGTAAATGAACGCGTTCCAGGGCCTCGGCGAAGGAATTCCCACTGGGGGTCAGTTCGATAAAATTCTGCTGAGGCATATGGTTAAGCGTACTTATACTGATACAATATTTGAAGTGTGATAATGACTAAAACATAAGTGCCAACTAGAAATGAAATGAAATAGTATAATAATAACATAATGAAGCCAAATACAAATGTTAAATATAAGCATGCACATCGACAAAGGTTCACGCCAGCCGTGTCATTTTTTACACGTTTGGGGGCCGAACAGGAATGGATCGAAGGGGTCTATCAGCGCCATACTTTACCAAAATGACTGAAATTGGCCGAAAATTAACACATTTCCTGATTTTATAGGAATATAATATAGAAATATAGGCGCCATACTTTACCAAAATGACTGAAATTGGCCGAAAATTAACACATTTCCTGATTTTATAGGAAGATCTAAGCGGCTTATTCAAGGGAGAGTTTGTTTTAAAGCAGTTCTTAACCTGCGCCCTGCCGGTACTCGGCGCCACCTTAGCCGTGCCAGGGGAGGCATCTGAACGCCCTCCTCGAACTCGGCTCCAATGTGGATTAGGCATAATGCAAAAAATGGCGTTAGATAGCTCGTCTAAATTAATGTCGAAATTATTTCGATTATTTTTTGTTCAGGTCAATATTGAGATTGTTGTTCAGGTCAATATTGAGTTGCCTGGAGAGGTCACCACCAGGCAACAGATGTCATCAACGGTCAATTTTTTTAAGTTTTAGTTTTTAGCAATTTGCTCCAGAAACCCCCAAATATTGCAGGTACTGCGAAAGCTAGGAAGAGGAACAAACGGAAACCAAAGGAAAAGTCTTAAATTTGTCATTGCTTGAGTGTTCTCCATTTTTAGATCAGGTCGATAGTATAGGTTCCAGAGGTCACCGCAGGTCACATTGTTTTTGTCAAAAAGTTTTTAGTACATAACTTCTTCTCTCATAAATATACAGGGCAACTATAGACAGGTATTCTGCCGCTATCCTGTTCTTCTAGTCATGCACTTCGAATCATGCCCATAATGATCGGGTTAGGTCAAATTCAAATGTTGACCTCAGGTTTAGATCATCCCAGGTTATGCGGTCCCCAGGTTGGTCATGTTGGACATTTTCGGAAGTGTCTCGACGAGATAAACATAGTGGTGTCGGTCTTGGTTTCGGTCTCATGTATCTATCTTTATTTCATTAAGAGGTATTGGCATGAAGTGGTGGTGACCTCAAATGACCCCAGCTGACTAGCTGACCATGTGGCGATCACTGAGTAAAATTGGGCTTGGGTCATCAAGAATGGCCTAAAATAGCATGCTATTACAACAATTGTAATGATACAAAAATGACTGTGCCACCTTGGACGCTTTGTCAGCACGTTCAGAACTCTTCATTTGTTCCCTGTGAGCGCTCACATCAAACGCTTGTAGGACGCTTTAACTCTTCTGGAATTTTTGCAGAGCTACACAGTGACAGTTGTAGAAGTGGCAGTTCAGTTGTGTCGTCGACAGATAGCAGTGCAGAAACAATAAACGTGTGTGCTATGTTTTTCCTTATTCTTTGCTTCGCGTTTACTCGTATTTTTTAATGATGAGCCATTCAAGTGTCTGGCAACTCTTTCCACACATTCTTATGAGTGTTTTGTTTGCATGTTATCTTTCATTTTTAGAATCGTCCTCAGTTTGCTTAAACTAGAAAGCTTTGCTGACTACCCAATGCTACCCAAGGCCGGATCTGGAGAAGGACGACAGACGGCAATCTGGTGAGTTCCACGTGCGCGATGTGGCGGTCAAAGTGAAGTTAGTGTGGTGAGCGTGTAAGCGACGGATCGAAGAGAGGTGAATGGATGAGTGATCAAAAGTGCGAGATATAGAGTGAGTACGAACCCGTGCGCCGAGTCCTCTGGTAGCCGATATGTAAGAGTTTCATTTTGCTGGTGATTGCTTGGGTACGAGATAATAGCCATCACTATTATTATTGAGATTTAAATTGGATTAATGGTCAATGAATTGGATTGGGTCGCATTGAGCACGTTTGTTTTGAGTTTCGTTTAAATTTATGGAATGCTGATAAATTATTTTGCATCGTTTTCCTGACAAGTGTACGTACGCCTCTGAACGTAATTTGAATGAATGGTTGGTAAAATTATTAATCACATTCCTTTGACCTTTTGTCTTTGTGGTTGAATTTGGACATTGTCTAAAAGTGCCGGCGGTTAATCTGTCATGGTTATGACGATTATTTTAGTCCGATCTGATGTTGTTGAGTATGTCATACCTGCACCTGCTCACAATATGCGACCGTCACACATATTACGTCACGCAGACACCAGCCAAGTTTGCTGGTAACCTACGTTCTGGCAAGGCAGTGCCCTCAAGCCACAGTTTGGCGTGAATTATTTATTTATTTCTAACGGGAGTATTGATTTCAGTCGCTTTGTAATTCTAAGATTGCTGATAAAATTTAGTACCTGCGATCAGGAGCGTCGTTGACGGGGGGTCGCGACCCCCCCCCCACTTTTGAAAACCGGGGGGGGGGGGGGATTGACCCCGACTTTTTATGACGGCCGACCCCCCAAACACACTTTTTATGGCGGAAGCTGATTCTAGTTTGCATGCAATTCCTATTAAAATCAAGATTGGAAGATTAAAAATACGACGTGGCAGGGGCGTAGCTTCTCCAGAAAAGTTGTGGGGGGGGGGAGGTGGCTGAGCTGGGAAAATCGCTTAAAGTACCATCAAAATCCACCGAAATGCAGATTTCTCCCTGGATTTGACCCACTTCCTCGTCCAAGTTGGGGTCGCTGAAGCCAAGTGTGTGTGTGTGTGTGTGTGTGTGTGTGTGTGTGTGTGTGTGTGTGTGTGTGTGTGTGTGTGTGTGTGTGTGTGTGTGTGTGTGTGTGTGTGTGTGTGTGTGTGTGTGTGTGTGTGTGTGTGTGTGTGTGTGTGTGTGTGTGTGTGTGTGTGTGTGTGTGTGTGTGTGTGTGTGTGTGTGTGTGTGTGTGTGTGTGTGTGTGTGTGTGTGTGTGTGTGTGTGTGTGTGTGTGTGTGTGTGTGTGTGTGTGTGTGTGTGTGTGTGTGTGTGTGTGTGTGTGTGTGTGTGTGTGTGTGTGTGTGTGTGTGTGTGTGTGTGTGTGTGTGTGTGTGTGTGTGTGTGTGTGTGTGTGTGTGTGTGTGTGTGTGTGTGTGTGTGTGTGTGTGTGTGTGTGTGTGTGTGTGTGTGTGTGTGTGTGTGTGTGTGTGTGTGTGTGTGTGTGTGTGTGTGTGTGTGTGTGTGTGTGTGTGTGTGTGTGTGTGTGTGTGTGTGTGTGTGTGTGTGTGTGTGTGTGTGTGTGTGTGTGTGTGTGTGTGTGTGTGTGTGTGTGTGTGTGTGTGTGTGTGTGTGTGTGTGTGTGTGTGTGTGTGTGTGTGTGTGTGTGTGTGTGTGTGTGTGTGTGTGTGTGTGTGTGTGTGTGTGTGTGTGTGTGTGTGTGTGTGTGTGTGTGTGTGTGTGTGTGTGTGTGTGTGTGTGTGTGTGTGTGTGTGTGTGTGTGTGTGTGTGTGTGTGTGTGTGTGTGTGTGTG
>JAXIVJ010000876.1:95000-100000 GCA_036785665.1 Chirona hameri
TTGCAAGCGGGCTACATGTTTAGCTAGTCTGCCGAGTTCCAAAAAAGGTGACGCGAACGCAAAGACGCGGACATCGGCACCCGGAAGCTGCTCCAGCGGTGCCCAGATTGCTGGACCGATGAGCTAATAGTGGGAACCAGGCCAGGACCATCTCCTCAAGCCATCTGCCTCCAGGCTCCTCCAGATCCACAGGGACCATTTATGCGCGGAAAAGTCGTTCTGCCCCTTGCTGCTTTCAAACCATTTGCACTGTTACTAGTTGTTTGTTACAGTTTGGTTCATATGTATACAGTTATTATTATCATATGTACTATTGAGTGCTGACTGCCACCGGTCATCGTGATTTACTATCCGAGGCTAATGTATATGAAAAACTACCTTCATTTCAATATTTTTCATCATACCGAGATGTGTAACCAGGATAAAGGTTAGTAAAAAAAGGTAGGTTACCTGAGGCTTGGCTCTACTCACGGTCTGGTTCCAATATTAAAATTTCGTTTTCCACGACCTAAAATCAAAGTGTTCACGCCGCTTCGCGGCGTCACATCGGTGGTCATCATCATAACGAAGCCATCGTAATCGTAGCCGGTTCCTCGTAACGCTGAATTGAATTTATATAATTTTTAGCTTCTTATTCTATACATGGCCCACCGCCTATATTTCTGGGTTTTATCAGGAAAACCGGTAAAAAAATGCCCCCTTGACGGCGCTAAATAACAAATACCTACTAACCTTATAATATGACATATAACTTTAAAAAAATAACCTTATAACATGCAAATCCACATAAAAAAATGCCGCAAAGGCTTAAATACACGCAAAAAATGGGGGGGTACATTTTTTCGCCATTTCAGCCGACCCCCCACTCAAAAATGCTCGGCGACGCCACTGCCTGCGATGCCAGTCCGGCATGGCTGTGCACGTGTAGTGTGTATCTAATGTTCAAAGTGAAAGCTTAAACGAAAATAAATTTAATAATTCAGATCAGTTTTGGTTCTCATTATTGGCATAGTGCATATGTAATATTACAAAGGAACTAGGTTTACCGTTAAAGTGAAGTGTGAACAGGTAATTCCTTTGTCGAACATCCAGAATTCATCTCCACAATTGCATTTAACTATCAGCCCTGGCCATTTGTAGACGTCTAACAACAAGCGGTCCACGCCTGCTTTGCTGTGCGGAGAGGCGACGCCGTTAGCGTCGGTTGTGCCGTTTCTGATGATCACCAAAAATTGTGTTACAAGTAAGATAATGCCTGTGGATATCTGTGTCAAAGGCTAAATTGTTCAAAATACCGACCGTGAGAATTGATGAAATATTCGGTGACCTCATACTAAGTAAGTAATACATAAATTAAGGCCGAAATTGTATCATTATATTTTTGCTTATTTAAACGCTGTCAGTGAAGCCGACAGAGCTTTAATAAGCAAAATGTCTCATAATATTTCATGAAATAAGGTCAAAGGTTAAGTAATTTATATGGAGTCTGGGTATAAAGAACAATAATGAGTAGGGAATTACACATGAACATGGAACTTCTGCGGCTGATCCTTTTCGCCGCCCTCGTGCGTCTCTACGTGACGGTCGCCGAGCCTGCTGCTTTCCCGTGGCGGCACGACATTCGTGGTGGGACCTCCTGAAGCTCTACAGCGGGAGCCGCCTGCCGCAGTCTTCAACGGGCGTGCCGCGAGCCGGCGGCTGCGCACGCGCATGGATGCCTAGCTGCGGGGTCAGCTGGCCGCTCTGCAGCCGGACGGCGCACTCGGTTCCAAAAAAGGCGCACTTGGCGCGGTGGCCAGGGGCGTGCGAGGGGCAGGATGGGAGGTCGGCGGCATCAGCGGAGAGCAGGACCGTCATCGACACCGGGGGACAGTGGATATGGGGGGCTGTGTGTCCTGCCACTTAACGTACAATCCGTGAAACCAAATATTGTGTCTCTACGTCATGATCTTAGTCAATTTAACTGCGACATTTGTGTTTTATCAGAAACGTGGTCAAAACCCGAAACGCCTTCTAGATATGTACATTTTCCTGGTTATGATTTGACTAGGGCGGACCGACAGGACGGACGAGGGTACGGGGGGATTGCTGTTCTCAGTAAGGCGGGTTTTAAAACTAAGAGGCTCCAGTCAGTGTGCACTTGCAACATATGCAAGATTGACACTTTGTGGATATCAATTTCTAACAGTCGTGGCCGAAAGTTCATTCTGTGTGCAGTTTATAGGCCCCCACGTCATACCATCAGCCATCTGTCAGCCGATTTTAACTGTCTCGATACACAACTTAAGCGCGTACTTTTAACTTCTTCCGATCCCATTCTTCACACGTACTTTAGGAATGTTGACACGGGCAATAATAAAGGAGTGATCGCTGTAGGCGCATTGGTGAACTTGAACATGAGTTGTAAAATCAGCTACGCTCGTGATAAAAACATCTAACAGAGACCCAGACCTAAGGGGGGGGGGGGGGGGGGTACGCACATGTTGAAACAGGGATAAGTTTTCTAAAAATTCCAACAGCCTAACTCTACATGGATCGGCATCAGTTCCTAGGATATTACAATGTATGTCGCCAGTGATGATAACAGGATCGGTTGAGCTGAGCAAAACACGCTGCACTTGGACCTCGAGACAGTCTAAATCGACAGAAATCTGAGCAGAGCTGTGACGTGGGGGCCTGTACAATGCACACACGTTGAAACGACGCCCATGCAAATTGGTCATCGAAAGCCACAGAGTTTCTAACTTACATTGATCAGATGCACACACTGACTGGAGCCTCCTAACTTTAAAATCTGATCTACAAAGAACGGCAACTCCTCCATAACCTCTACCATCAGCTCGGTCTGCGCGTGTTAGGGTATAGCCAGGAAAGTTGACGTATCGTGAGGGGATTTCCGGTTTTAGCCAAGTTTCACTGAGAACGCAAACATCACAGTCAAAAAAGTTAAGGTCGTGCCGCAGCGACAGTATTTTTGGTTTCAGCGACCTGATGTTTAAAGCGGCAAAACACATACTCCCACGTCCCCCCGGTGGCCCCTGTTGACGCTCTCCACGCCGGTGTCGCCGTCCCGCTCTCCGTCCGCGCGCCCGTCCGCGTCCGCCGCGCCGAGTCCTCCTGCCGCGCGCCGGACCGCCGCCAGATGTCAGCAGCAGTTCGGTGTCCCGCGTCTGCGCGGACGCAGGCGAGCCACCCAACCGCGGCAGCGGTGAGGGCCGTCCGATGACGTCACGGCTAGAGCTGCGGGATGTCCGTCCCTTGGCTTCGTTTCGGGGTTAGATGGTGGCCGGAACTGTCGCCGAAGCGAGGAGGCGGACGAAGATTAGGAGCAGCAGCAGGCGCAGAAGGTCCCGATCCATTCCGCAGAAGTCCAGAGAACGCTGGGCCGCGTAGCTCCGCTGGTACTGTCGGGCTCAGCGGGGTTCCACGGGCGATCGAGCGAGAAAACGGCCACTCTAGTCTGGTCAGCTGAGCACCGACCCCGTTCAGAGGTCAGGGCCAGGGCCGGGTCCCGCTCAAGGTCAGCCCGTCAGCTGACTCAGCTGGCTGACCCAAACAAAGCGGTGGGCGGGAACGGCTGAAGCCGACCGGACTCTCACAAGATCAGCCAACACGGTCCCAGCGGACTCACGGTCGTCCGCGGTGGTTCAGGACCCGGTTCGTGAGTACCGCACTGCACACTCACTCTCACACTCACTCCACTCTCAAACGGAGAAAGGACGTCAGGCTGGTGCCACGCTCGCAGATAAGGTAGCGAGCGGCCAGCGCGCGTTGCACGTCCGATCGCGGCGCCGCGCGCTGACCAACTGCGTAGTGCAAGCACAAACACTGATATAGTGTTACGCACCACTGGGGGGACATAGGAAAAAGGGGAGCGTCGGGAGTCCAACCTGACAGTTTACTGATTAGTATGAAAAAGATTGATGATTGAGTGAATGCATGGGAGAGTCTGAGTAAAAGGATGTATGAATGTGTTAGTTCCAGTGGGCGATGAACCTCAGCGTAGCGTTACACTGGGTATACAAAAGAGGCATGTAACCGCTCACTGAAATCACGGTGGAAATTGGGAGTCGAAGCCCGTTGGTGGGTCACCTAAGGAGGGGCCTGAGGGAAATTGATTGGTTTCGATTCTTATTGGGAAGGGTATGGACGGCCCCATTTTGATCATTTAATAGGGACTATAGAAAAACCGGTACGGCTCACGAATGGGGAGAAAAACCTTTAAGTTCCGGGTTGCAAATTGTTTAAAATGTTGCAAGAAAATTGCAGAAAGATTGAGAAACGGAAAACACGTTGCAGTTATACCATGTCGATCAAAAATTGCAATATCAACCTTTGATCCGTCAAACGGAACTGCGTTTCAAACGCAGCATGTTCTTCGAGAAAAGTTTCTTCGGATCAATGCTCGATACGGGCTCAAAATACGCCGACCAAAATAGGTATTACTGCGTATTATTAAAACATTATTATGACTTTCATGTTTGTAAATACGCGTAAATTTTGAGTGAATATTGGTCATAGATGACTGCGCTTCATCGCTGTATAACTTTCATTGTTCAAAACCCTCAGGTTTTGACGGTATGGCGGTGTGATAAGAAAAGTTTTAAAATTGTCCAAATTTATATCACAAGTCGATTTAAATGCTTAAATACTGATTGGTAAGCTTCAGTTTTACATGCATTATAATGCCAGTACGTTTGTCTTACGCCAGTACGTGTTTCATCGCTTTACATGCGATTGGTTCCGAGTTCTGACTTTAACCGTGAGAAACGTTGTAAAATCATTATGTTTAAATTATTTCGCTGTTTACCTTGCACGTACCACGCGCTGTTCGACTGCAAACATTGAATACGCCAGCCCGTACAATTATCTATATGCTTGTTTTGATCCCGTGCCAATTGGACTCTAAAATTATCGAGATATTAACCTGGGGTTGCATCCGTTGCATCCATGTTTCACGTTTTCTTCGCATTTTATACACGCTTTTCGCTCGGGTTTCA
>JAXIVJ010000876.1:105000-171284 GCA_036785665.1 Chirona hameri
ACCTTGACCTTTGCCAACAATCTCATTTTAGGTCATGCGGGATGTGTGTTATACCTTTGGGAGGACTTTGGGTGATCATGGTCGCAATCAAAGGCTTTGGATGGAAAGTATGGTCCATAAACTCAAATGCCTCCATTTTGACATTTTACCCGACCTTGACCTCATATGTGACCTCAATTGAAGATTTCGAGTATGCTATAGATGCGTCTCATTGAGAGCTTTTGAATGCCGCGTTGTGCGTCTCGCTGCAATCATTGGTTCCGGAGATAACGAGGGAGCAATATCCCCCCCTGGTCAATGGTGTTCTGTTGAGACATCCCGGTCAAGCTTGGGTTAAAGCCTAAGGAAGCGAAATCTATCAAGCTCTTATAGTAATTCGAGACTTTTGGGAATTGGCCCATAACGACCTTTTTTGTAATTCTAGATCCGTCCTTGAACAATGATGTGTCAAGCAGACAAAGTTGGTAAGGTAATAATTGCCCCACCACATTTGTTTTTGGCCCCACCAACGTTGTATTTGACAAAAACTTGCTAAACTATCAAATTAAAGTTTTTCGCAGGCGCGTCGCCATAAAATTATGAGTGGGGGGCCAGTCAGGTGGGGTGGGGGGGGGGGGCAGCCATGTGTAGGGGGGCAAAGCGATCCTGGGGTCCCCCCCCCCCGCTCCGCCCCCTCCCGGTGGCGACGCTGCTGGGTTTTCGCATCAGGTCTCTTATACAGAACCTCGCTGACAAAGGGAAAAGTTAAGGTAAACATGAGTAGAAGTGTGATGTTTGCAGAATTTTGCAAAACAAACTCACATTTTCGATGTCTCATATGACAAATAAGCTCTTTTTACGGAACATTAAGATCAGCCACGCCAAAGTTTGGGCGGGGGCGCACCCTTCCCTCCCCCATCCCGAAGTTGGGGGGGGGGGGGGGGGGGGGTAAGCTCTTCCTCTGCCCCCTCCCTGTTACCGGTCCTATGTTTTTATACCAACTACGTGTTTTCAAATATAGGTCTACCGAAACAAAAACACCACTCATCATACAGTGCCGAGTTGATTTCTTTACTAATTTCTAACTGGCGCGTGTCCAGGAAGTATGGTGCGGTCAGGGGAAGTATGGTGCGGTATGGTGCGGTCAGCGGTCAGTCTGAAGTCACATTTCTGTCCACCGCAAGCCCACTGCCGTCACATGCCGTGTTCGGTACAGCTATGGGGAATTGTCCGGCTAGCCCGGCTAGCGGCTAGCGATGGCAGGCCCGGTGACTGACCAGGGAGCCAGGCCCGGTGACTGCCGGTGACCGGGCCTGACGACACGGCCACGGCGCCAGCTGCGGCGCTGTACCGCCGCCCGTGATCCGATGATGGCCAGTGATGATCGCGGCGGCCGTGTCCGACACACCGTGTCCGACACACCGTGCCAGGCTGTGGCCGTGTCCGGCACACCGTGCCCGGCTGCGGCCGTGTCCGACACACCGTGTCCGACACACCATGCCCGACACACCGTGTCCGACACACCGTGTCCGACACACCGTGCCAGGCTGTGGCCGTGTCCGGCACACCGTGCCCGGCTGCGGCCGTGTCCGACACACCGTGTTCGACACATCGTGCCCGACACACCGTGTCCGACACACCGTGTCCGACACACCGTGTCCGACACACCGTGTCCGACACACCGTGTCCGACACACCGTGTCAGGCTGTGGCCGTGTCCGACACACCGTGCCCGGCTGCGGCCGTGTCCGACACACCGTGTCCGACACACCGTGTCCGACACACCGTGTCCGACACACCGTGTCCAACACACCGTGTCCGACACACCGTGTCCGGCTGCGGCCGTGTCCGACACACCGTGTCCGACACACCGTGCCCGGCTATGGCCGTGTCCGACACACCGCGTCCGACACACCGTGTCCGACACACCGTGTCCGACACAGCGTGTCCGGCTGTGGCCGTGTCCGACACACCGTGCCCGACACACCGTGTTCGACACACCGTGTCCGACACACCGTGCCCGACACACCGTGCCCGGCTGTGGCCGTGTCCGACACACCGTGTCCGACACACCGTGTCCGGCTGTGGCCGTGTCCGACACACCGTGTCCGACACACCGTGTCCGGCTGTGACCGTGTCCGACACACCGTGCCCGGCTGCGGCCGTGTCCGACACACCGTGTCCGACACACCGTGTCCGACACACCGTGTCCGACACACCGTGTCCGACACACCGTGTCCGGCTGTGGCCGTGTCCGACACACCGTGTCCGGCTGTGGCCGTGTCCGACACACCGTGTCCGGCTGCGGCCGTGTCCGACACACCGTGTCCGGCTGTGGCCGTGTCCGACACACCGTGTCCGGCTGTGGCCGTGTCCGACACACCGTGTCCGACATACCGTGTCCGACACACCGTGTCCGGCTGTGTCCGTGTCCGACACACCGTGTCCGGCTGCGGCCGTGTCCGACACACCGTGTCCGGCTGTGGCCGTGTCCGACACACCGTGTCCGACACACCGTGTCCGACACACCGTGCCCGGCTGTGGCCGTGTCCGACACACCGTGTCCGGATGTGGCCGTGTCCGACATACCGTGTCTGACACACCGTGTCCGACACACCGTGTCCGACACACCGTGTCCGGCTGTGGCCGTGTCCGACACACCGTGTCCGACACACCGTGTCCGACACACCGTGTCCGACACACCGTGTCCGACATACCGTGTCCGGCTGTGACCGTGTCCGACACACCGTGTCCGACATACCGTGTCCGACACACCGTGTCCGACACACCGTGTCCGGCTGCGGCCGTGTCCGACACACCGTGTCCGGCTGTGGCCGTGTCCGACACACCGTGTCCGGCTGTGGCCGTGTCCGACACACCGTGTCCGACACATCGTGTCCGGCTGCGGCCGTGTCTGACACACCGTGTCCGACACACCGTGTCCGGCTGTGGCCGTGTCCGACACACAGTGCCCGGCTGCGGCCGTGTCCGACACACCGTGCCCGGCTGTGGCCGTGTCCGACACACCGTGCCCGACACACCGTGTCCGGCTGTGGCCGTGTCCGACACACCGTGCCCGGCTGTGGCCGTGTCCGACACACCGTGCCCGGCTGTGGCCGTGTCCGGCACACCGTGTCCGACACACCGTGTCCGGCTGTGGCCGTGTCCGACACACCGTGCCCGACACACCGTGTCCGGCTGTGGCCGTGTCCGACACACCGTGCCCGGCTGTGGCCGTGTCCGACACACCGTGCCCGGCTGTGGCCGTGTCCGGCACACCGTGTCCGACACACCGTGTCCGACACACCGTGTCCGACACACCGTGTCCGACACACCGTGCCCGGCTGTGGCGGTTCCGGCGCGGCGGGCGGCCCACGGCTGTCCCAGCTGATCTCGGATGCACCCCGCGGTGACGCCGCAGCTGGCGGTGACGGTGCCGCCGCGACAGCTCAGTGAACCGCGACTACAGCCAGCTGCCGCCTTTCCGCCGCCCCGGCGTTCAGCAGCCCTGACATGGCACCAGATGGTGTAAATTTACCGGCCAAGATAAATATTAGTTGGGGATTTATTGCAGCTGATGCGTGTGGCGGAAGAATAACGTCACACGTAGTTCACTTTCATCAAATTTGCATATTTATTTATTTCGTATTTAACTGTGCTATTGTGCTATAAACCACCTCGATTCGAAGACACTGTTCTATAGAAGTGTCTTACGTATACGTAAGGTTGGCTCTGCGGGAGGTAGAGTTGAACTATTGTGTATATGTATCTGAATACCAACTACGTGTTTTCAAATATAGGTCTACCGAAATAAAAACACCACTCATCATACAGTGCCGAGTTGATTTCTTTACTAATTTCAAACTACGATATCTTTATTGATTTTTGACCGTTCATAGGAATGGATGATAAATACATTTTATTATAATTTACTGCAATGACTAAGCACAACAATTACCTAACTATTTAGTATTCGATGGTACGCCCATAGCAGATATCACGGATACCTATCTGCCTTCAACTTTGCTTAAAGGTAAATAATGATTTTTTGATTTTGTTAGCAACAATTTCTTAGGCTACCGTTATGGTTTTAAAATTATTTTATTTAAATTTAAGAATTAAATAAAATTATTCCCAAATTCAAAGTTGTAAGTTTGGAAAAAATACAAAACAAGTACCTTGAGTACTTCATGAAGGTCATTGACAAATTCGTCCTTCCCTACCATTGTTTACATCGAGTGCGGCATTTTTGGAGGCTCTGTGACGTTTCCGATCAAACTGAGCGCTGCTCGGACACACGCTAGTAGCGCTAGTAGCGCTTTCGTTCTCCATGGCAACCAGGCGTCAGCCAATCAAAAGCCAGAAAGGGAATACGTTCTGGCTTTTCATTGGCTCACGCCTGGTTGCCATGGAGAACGAAAGCGCTACTAGCGTGCGTTCGAGCAGCGCTCTGATCCGTGAAGCAATCCGTGAAGCATCCGTGATGCATGACTGACTATCAGTATAAGTCATGAATAACAACAACATGCAAACTATACCAACTCGAATAAAATAAGGGCGGGATGAATTGAACCCCAGGCAAGCTAGTATTCGCAAAGCACTCGGCACTGCGCCACAATAGCAAAAGGTGAGGGAAATGCATATTGGATACAATATTATTACGTCACAAGTTTCTGAAGTGTCAACTTCTAGGAAATACAGTGATAACATACCTTTAATAATGATTAACAAGAAAATTCAAGCTTAAAAACAATAATTTGAATAAGTCTTTAATTAGTTTTCAACTCAAAATCAGATATATTTTGCAATGCTACACAAGAATGGCACCAGTGACGTCATTAACAAAGCTTGCTACGGGACTTGGTATACTAATCAGGAACAACTCGCCACAATGGTTAAGTGCGCCGAGAAGCATGCCAATGACTTTTTAAACAAATCGCTGACGCTAAATAGTTCGCCGTCGATGTGCATCGATGAGCTTCCGATTTAATTGCCAGTTTTGTGTTATTGTTTGTTAGTTTTTTTTGGGAAAAATTATTATTTTTCATGATAATATAAAGCATAGTGTTATATACAGCCACAGACAAATTATACAATACTCCTAATGTTGAAAACAAATGAATCGATTTTCAAAAATTGAGGGTCGCAACCACTAACTATGCCGCCGTTGATGTGCATCGATGAGCTTCCGAATTTATTGCCACTTTTTCCAATCGCTGTTAGTTTTAGAAGATCGCCGGGCATATAATCACAACAAGCAGAACACACAATATATTTTCCACTCCATTGCGTAAAAAAAACAATACGGGAAAAGCCCGCAGTTTGATGAGGACCAAAAGTACTTGCAAGTACCGGTCGTTAAAGTGTGGAACGCTTATCAACTTTAACTTGAAATATCTTTCGGTAGGAAAGTTTGCATGCAAAATGTGATAAATTTACAATATATTTTGGTCTCGTCTGGCGATTTCAAGTGCTAACTCCATTTTTGTGGAAAAAGGTCATTATTTCCCTTTAAAGGGAAATAATGCAATTTTCCAACAAAAATGGAGTTAGCACTCGAAATCGCCAGACGAGACCAAAATATATTGTAAATTCATCACATTTTGCATGAAAACTTTCCTAACGAAAGATATTTCAAGTTAAAGTTGATAAGCGTTCCACACTTTTAACGACCGGTACTTGCAAGTACTTTTGGTCCTCATCAAACTGCGGGCTTTTCCCGTATCGTTTTTTTACGCAATGGAGTGGAAAATATATTGTGCGTTCTGCTTGTTGTGATTATGTGCCCGGCGATCTTCTAAAACTAACAGCGATTGGAAAAAGTGGCAATAAAATCGGAAGCTCATCGATGCACATCAACGGCGGCATAGTTAGTGGTTGCGACCCTCAATTTTTGAAAATAGATTCATTTGTTTTCAACATTAGGAGTATTGTATAATTTGTCTGTGGCTGTATATAACACTATGCTTTATATTATCATGGAAAATAATAACTTTTCCCCCCAAAAATAACAAACAATAACACAAAACTGGCAATTAAATCGGAAGCTCATCGATGCACATCGACGGCGACCTATTTAGCGTCGGCGATTTGTTTACAAAGTCTTTGTCATGCTTCTCGGCGCACTTAACCATTGTGGCGAGTTGTTCCTGATTAGTATACCCAAGTCCCGTAGCAGGGTTTTTTAATGACGTCACTTGTGCCATTCTCGTGTAGCATTGCAAAATATATCTGATTTTGAGTTGAAAGCTAATTAAAGACTTATTAAAATTATTGTTTTCAAGTTTGAATTTTCTTGTTAATCATTATTAAAGGTATTTTATCACTGTATTTCATAGTAGTTGACACTTCAGAAACTTGTGACGTAATACTATTGTATTCAATATGCATTTCCCTCACCTTTTGCTATTGTGGCACAGTGCCGAGTGCTTTGCGAATACTAGCTTGCCTGGGGTTCAATTCATTCCGCCCTTATTTTATTCGAGTTGGTATAGTTTGCATGTTGTTGTTATTCATGATTTATACTGATAGTCAGTCATGCATCACGGATGCTTCACGGATTGCTTCACGGATCAAAGCGCTGCTCGAACGCACGCTAGTAGCGCTTTCGTTCTCCATGGCAACCAGGCGTGAGCCAATGAAAAGCCAGAACGTATTCCCTTTCTGGCTTTTGATTGGCTGACGCCTGGTTGCCATGGAGAACGAAAGCGCTACTAGCGCTACTAGCGTGTGTCTGAGCAGCGCTCAGTTTGATCGGAAACGTCAAAGAGCCTCCAAAAATGCCACACTCGATGTAAACAATGGTAGGGAAGGACAAATTTGTCAATGACCTTCATGAAGTACACAAGGTATTTGTTTTGTATTTTTTCCAAACTTACAACTTTGAATTTGGGAATAATTGTATTTAATTCTTAAATTTAAATAAAATAATTTTAAAACCATAACGGTAGCCTAATAAATTGTTGCTAACAAAATCAAAAGGTCATTATTTCCCTTTAATAGCTGCTCGCGTTTAGTCCAATGTGTTACATGCTATTTTTACTCTCACTTTGGAAACTTCGAACACTTACTTTTATCTTTGGTGATCTGATGTGCCATGCATGGGCGTATCATGCGTAATATTAGCACCAATACATTGCAAATGCAATGCAAGTTCCTTACGACCTTGCTGCAAGGTTGCCTGTTTGTTGTGTGTGTCTGGGTAGCTCCAATTCCTGGCTGGCGGCGCTGAGGTTTACAGGTTCAACGCAGTTTTACGATAGCTCTTCACAGGCTGGCTTATACCACAAGCCCTGATCTGTGCTCAGATTGCTCTGCCGTCTTCCGCGATAGCAAGCATCTCTCCACGCTGCACGAACTTTGCGACTCGGAAATGTCAACCGTTTTAACACTTCGCAGGTACTTAAAGGGAAATATTCACCTTTTCCCACACACAAAATGGAGTTATTACTTGAAATCGATAGACGAGACCAAAATATATTGTAAATTTATCACATTTTGCATATAAAAAATCCTACCGAGAGATATTTCAAGTCATAGTTGATAAGCGATCCACGCTTATAACGACCAGTACTTGCACGTACTTGGCATAACGAATTTCGAATTCCGGGCTTGTCTCGTATTTATTTTTGACAACATTGTATGGAAAATATGTCTAATTGTGTGTCTAATTGTGATTATGTACCATAATATCGTTAACAATCAACAAACATTGAAAATATGGTAACCAAATTAACAGTTAACTTGGGCACGCTACGACGGCCTAGTTAGTAGTTGCGAGTTGCGACCCTCAATTTTTGAAAATAGGTTCATTTGTTTTATCACCCGACCTGGAGGGCCTCTGATAATTACACGCCCTGGAAGGGGGCGGATTTCGCCCCCCTATGATCTCGAAAACCACGCAACGTAGCAACAAGCGGTAATCGACGTTAGATAGCTCGAGACAATCTCTTTCGAAAGTATTTCCTTCATTTTTTTTTCAGGTCAATATTGAGGTCACCAGAGGCCATCAAGGGTCAGATTTTCAAGTTTTCAAGACTTCGCTTCGAACACCCCAAAATATCTCGGGAACTATGATAGTTATCAGCGAAAACAAACAATCGAAACACAGGTGTCCTCAGATTTGAGCTCAGGTCAATAGTTTAGGCTCCAGAGGTCATCAAATGTAAAAAAGGTTTTTTTTTTTGCAAAACTGTTTTTCGCTAATAACTTTTTACCTAATAAAGATAAAGCAATACTGTTTACGCCATCCCGTTTGTCTTGTCAAGGCGCTTTGAATCATATTCATGGTGACCGGGTTAAATTAACTGAGAAATTTGACCTCAGGTCAAAGTCAAGTGGTAACCCAAGTTGGTCATGTTGCATATTGGGATACGTGTCTCGACGAGACAAACATATTGGTACCATTTTCTCTTCTCTATCTTTATTATGTCGATAGTTATTGACACAACAGTGTTGGCGGTCACCAAATTGACCTGACCTTAGGTCACCGGTATTAGAAATCCGAGATTAACAAATTGTTGGTATCAATGACCTTATGAAGTCCTGCAAGATTAAAACCGATCGGCGTAAAACTGTGACTGTGGTACTACTGCAAACGTTTTGGGGTTGAGATCATCACGTGACCTGGTCTGGTGACCTGACCTGAGATGACCCGAGACCAAGAATTTGACATAATATGGGCAGTTAACTTCTTAACAGGTGTGCAATAAACGGTGGGCACGAACAAAAACCGGAGGGGTGTGCGGATTTCGTCCCCTCCAGGGCGCGTGTTAAACATTAGGCGTTTTGTATAGTTTTGTCTCTGGCTGCATACAACACTATGCTTTAGCGTATCATGAAACAGAATCATTCAACAAAAATCAACAAACAATGAGGACAAAAAACTGGCAATGAAATCGGAAATTCATTTAGCACGCAACGGCAACCTATTTAGTAATTTGTGATTTGTTGCAGGGATCAATCAGAGATGTTATCAAAAGAAAGAAAAGCGCCAGATATGTCGCGCTTCCAAATAGTGAAGGAAAAACACCGATCATGAACTCCGAAAGAAGTATATGTACAGGTTTGTTAAATTTTCAAAAAAATATTTTCGAATTAAAAAAAGTTGTGATTTCATTTTTAAATTGAGACTCGATCAATTTGATACCATACACGATGCATAAGATAATGCAGAAAAGTAGATCAAAAGGTGAATATTTCCCTTGAATATGTAAATGGGATCCATTCAGGTCAACGCAGTGGAACATCTTCAGGAGTATGTATATGACATGAATAAACGTCTGAGACTGAGTAGACCTATATGTATGACACAGTAACACATCCTTAAAGGGAGTGTGCCTACTCACATCGCTTATTTGGGGTTATTGGCACTGGTCTATAGAACATAATTTTATGAATTGACCCATGACTTCGTTTCTCCAGATTCGCCCTATTTGCTGAGATATTCCAAAGACTCCAGGAACTTGCTGGGAGCAAAAAGTTATCGGGTAGACTCCAGAGGTCTTCCACTACTAGAAGCACTGCAACTATCGATTAAATTGCTAGCATATTGTTAGCACCATCCAATAGCAATACAACAAAAACAGCTCGTGCACGCTGATAGCAGCAGCCGAACAGAAACTGGACGGCCATCATGTTTTTCGATGATGGCCGTTTCGATGATGGCCGATGGCCATTTTTTGAAGAAGATATCAATTTAGAGCTACGAAACTTGCACATAATAAAGTTCACAGTGGCAAGAACGTGCTGTGCAAAACTTGTCTTTCTATCTTGCATGATGTGACCGTAATTGTATTGTCTTATGTGCGCCGTTTTACATAACATCACCATAGTGGCGATCGTTTTATAGATATCGAAACAAAAAATAAGAAGAAAAAAACAATATAAGTGAAAATTCAACTAAAGGGGCTCCAGATGTGAATTTCATCATATACAACAATCAAACCAATAGCTACTTACCGTATGACAAATATTTTTGACATTCGAAAACAGTAGGCACACTCCCTTTAAGCTAAGCCAGCCTTCAACCTGTTATAAAACAATTTTTCTTAATTGAGGTAGCACACTTTAACCCAAATTTTAAGCACACTTGACTTTACAAACTAATTCTCTAATATGTTCTTTAAAAGATGAGGAGTGTCCGTAGGGTACTGCTACGCCAACATTAAAATAACCTTTCACATGTGCCTAATCCATATATGATTCCACTAGTCAGTGTTCGCTGTTAAATTTTGGGGTACATAACACTGAACAAATGGAAGTATAAATATACATAGGATACGTAACATTGCACCATTTTGCGAGTAACGCGTATAATCAAGGTAGCTGTGAAACGATCGACTAGTAACCTAATTATAATCTCATAATTAATATGCTTCATCGTAAGTCTCGGATTCTTTAAACTTTTATCATACGAGCCTTCGAAAATGCGCAATTCTATTCGACACAACATCATTATAGCCCATGCAATACAGGCTGATCAGCACAAGACTGTAGATTATCTGCTGTTTAGTAACGTAGTCCAGTCCACTGCATGCCAACCACAACGGGCAATTGGGAGCAAAGCAATAGAGCTGTAATTTAAAAGCAAATTAGCTCAGTTGAGTTCAGTCGATACTGTCGAGCCCATCTTACACTAAAGCCCGGTGTCCACCGCCACCGGTCAACAACGGGCAGGACAAGAACGGACAGGAAAGTTGGTGACTTTGCGATGTCTCCAAAAGTTGAAAATCGCTATATCAGGTAACAACGTTTACCATCTAGTAACAACGGCGACGAGCGAGTGAAAGTTCAGCAGAGTTCAACTTTGTGTCCGTTTTCGACCGCTGGGAAAAACGTTCGCCGACGAAATCCCGGTGCCCACCGCCACCGGACAGGAACGGAAAATACGGTGTGATTTTTCATTTTTAGGCGAACCTCAAACTGAGGCTCGCGGCTTAAGCTTTGTACTTTCCGTTGCTGACCGGTGGCGGTGGACACCGGGCTTTAGGCTCGCGATTCTATCTGACAAAGGGGATCATCTGACAGCGACATGGGATGTGTTTATGACGCTATGCCATGTAAGGCGACAGTAGAATTGGGCGATGAATCACCGTGAGACTACATGACATGTCTCGCTCAGATCTTGGAAATGTAAGTTTAAAAATAAATATCACTGGACACTGGGGACACCACTTTTGAACGCACAGACTCGCCGACAGAAACTAGACAGTTGGATCGCATTGTATTATATGTAAATGTGAATGTGCAGATGCAAGACAATACAAACAAACTTAAATGTGTTTGTTCCACAACACTTTGTTTCAGCACATCAACTACGGCAAGGCAATCTTCAGGACTAAGCACCTAAACAGCTTGTATCAAAACATTGTATGAACTTTACTTAGGTATGTATGTACATATATGGGTGTGTGCTTCAGTGGACTTAAAGGGAATGTTTCAACTGTCTGAAAGTTGTCAAATATACGCTGGTTGTAGTCGAAAATATGAAGTAAGTGCTGCTGAAAACGATGGTGATATTTTCTCTCTCTCGAAAAGTCACTTAACTTTATACAAATTCAGTTTTTCAATTTGGGATGATGACGTCATTATTGAGCTATAGACCGCCGCTGATTGGCTGACAAAGTGGGATTGGCTGACAAAGTGGCTGTCAGCCAATCAGCGGCGGGACTAGCCTAGATAGACCCCATTTTGCAAATTATAAATACAATTCCATAAAAACGGCTATGTTTTGGAGAGAATGCCCTTTGTGTTTTCGACATTTCAATAACGGCCAAAGATAATGGCTATCTCAGTTCAAAACCAATACAAAGGAGAAACATTCCCTTCAACTATATAGCAAACCATTCTGTGAGCTATGCGTGGGCTTTAAAAATAAGGTTTCTTCGTGAATTTTGTGAGCGGCTCAAGTGGCGGCTAAAGTGACGGCTCCACAGAGATCAAGATCAGGTTTCCAAATATCTCAGGAACTGCTTAAAGGGATTGTCCCACCTTAACATTATATTTGAGTTGAGATAGCCATGTTGTTGGATTTGCATTGCAATATAGTAGGGTAGCAGTTAACACAACCACATAGGTCTAATCGAAATGAAGTTCGAGCTTTGTCTTGACAATTGTAACGAATAAACCCTACGTGTATTTGAATACGGGTCTAAAGCCGATGACGTCTCTCTTTACCAAATGGTGATGGTAGTCGACTTGTTTTAAAGGGAAGTGTCGACCTTAACATGGGGTTTTGAACTCAGATAGCAGAATTGTAGCTTGGATATATAAATCATATGATCCTATGTTCGTTTTTCTCAAAACTCTAACTCAACGGCTCTAGAGCATATTTTTGAACGAACCGCCAAGGTTTATACCGGATGGGAGGTTTACGCCATATTTACTGGTGACGTCACATCATTATAGCCCAAATATTTTCTGTTAAAGTCAACTAATCTTGGCTCTATTTCGCCAAACTAGGGGGCCTTGGCGACTGCCGGCTGACCCGCAGTTTTGCCCCGCATTAGAATAGTGGTGTTCAGACTAGCGTTCGCAGGGTGTGTACAGTAAGCTTGACCAATCAGCGATGAGCTAGCTTCAGCGAGCTCAACGGTGATTCGTCAAGCTCACTGTACACAGCACGGCTGGTGTTATTGCACACGGTTCTAATTTATGTATTATTTGTCACGGTAGATAATGGCGGCGGCGAATTCCTTGTGCGTTTGTGGACACTGTATTGTCAAGCCCGTAATCCGTATACAAATTAATAATTTAAGATTGAATGAGTTCCATTGGTTTTTGAACGATGACGCTGACATGCTGCTTGTGTGGGTCGAGGGCGAACGTTTTTAAGTGAGTATTTGTTAGCCTAGCCGAAGAGCAACAATCCTTTCCAAATCAAATACTTTATCACAGACTGATGAGAAACGTGTTCCAGATCAGATAGGTAAACTCAGCTGGTAAACTCACCTGTTTGGCCTCCACACCTTTGACCACTTAAGGGGTGACGGTAAGGGTATCATGCCCTGGCAGCAAATACCTGTCTTGTCCAACCAGTTAGCACATTTAGAACACTTAATTTTAACATTTTCAGCTCATTGTCTTTCATACTAAGGTGACTTAAGTTTGTATTTCTTTGCGATTATTATGTTTACCGACTTTGGCAATGAAGTCGGTAAACACGACAAATAATAAATCATTTGCCTGCTTCTGCTCCTTTCTGACATTAACTCCCCCAAATAGCACTACTGCTGATCCGAGTTTCAATTTCTGCCACAGTGCCTGACAAGCTCCGCCCACTTTGCATACAAAATCGACAAGTCAATTTAATTGATTTTTTGGACCTAGTGCCAGCAACGAGACTGATGAGTAACGTGTTCTAGAGATGTACCCCAAATTCCCAAAAGCTGTCCCAATTTTGATGTGTTGATACCAACTCTGCCCGATGTTATCTCGTTGAAACCTGCCACGTTTTGCAGACTGGTTTGTAAGGTTATCTTACATCAAGTGGACTTATGATCATTTTTGGCCATTTTCAACTGATGTTGCACAAATGTGCACACATTTTGGGACACTGCGCCCATGTTGTTATCATAGTATGTTACAGATAATCATGTCATCATTTCTCCTGTTTTTTGTTTGTTTGTTCAGCTTCAACCATGGCGTGCCCAACTCTCCCCGGAACCAGACCCATCACCAGGTGCAGCGGCAGGCATGTCTTCTACCTCGGAAAGGACAGCCCAACAGCCTCCTACTCCTTCTGCGCCCCCTGCTGGCCGACCCAGACCCGATGTTGGCTGTTGTCTCACCTTTTGATATCGTGCTTATCGTGTGCGATATGGTGTTAAAGCCAGCTTTATTCGACCAGCTCATGTACCTGCGCATTGTGAGAGACTGTGTATGTTTATTAAATAAAACCGACGCTTAACATGTGGACTGTGCTCGTGTGGCGCCGTGGATGACACTATATTAGCATGTTCAGTTTTCAGGCGACTGATCGGTCTCAACGTAAACAAGCACATCATTTTACCATACTTTTTTTAAACCATAAACTGACATAAACTGATTATTTTTTTTACCATACC
The DNA here is from genome assembly GCA_036785665.1 of Chirona hameri. Classification (NCBI taxonomy): domain Eukaryota; kingdom Metazoa; phylum Arthropoda; class Thecostraca; order Balanomorpha; family Balanidae; genus Chirona; species Chirona hameri. Next base: position 119,045 of record JAXIVJ010000876.1, read on the forward strand.
ATACTTTATGCACAGAATTTTACCATAAACTGAACGATACAAGCTCGACATATTTGCGCATCACATTTACAACTATACAGGCCGCATAATTGTGCTACAAGCGTTCGCTGATTTACTCAATTTCTGAACTGGCAGTGTTGAACAAATACATAAGCTCGTGTGTTGACCTGGCGAGCGCTGGAGAGTGAGACTATGCACACCTCGACAATGCAAAATCGTCAACGGTTTTAGCCAACTGAGAAATGTCAAAAGCAGAAAACTGAATTAAATCACAGTTTGAACATTGGTCTAACACTGGTATCAAATTCATTCACACTGTTCTACGGCAGGAGACGTGACTGTTGGCAGTTTCCATAGCGAAGGAGAATCCGATCCAGGGTATGCTGTCCCTCTGCCAAGCCAGGCTCGGCACAGCGCTCTTCCTCCAGCACCTCAGCTGAGCCTGGCTGCGTAAAGGTAACAATGACCACAAATTGTCAGTATCATATCATGCCTGATTCTGAAGCATGTCAAGTCTGCTTTTGCAAAACCGCATACAAAATATGTGTGATCATATGTCACTAGTATGACTAGTATGTCTCAATTTCATACAAATTAGGAATGAGCAGGTATTGAATATGGAGTGTTAAAGGGACACTCCCACCTTAACATTAGTTTTGAGTTGAGATAGCCATGTTGTTGGATTTGCATTGAAATTAAGTAGGGTAGCAGTTAAACAACCACATAGGTTTAATAAAAAAGAAATTCGAGCTTGATCTTGACAATTGTAACGAATAAACCCCACGTGTATTTGAATAGGGGTCTAAAGCCGATGACGTCACCTCTCTTTACCAAATGGTGATGATAGTTGACTTGTTTAAAGGTTAGACTTGGAGATATTTGCGTGCTTCAAATGGTTTGGTAATTGATTTGTTTTGTATTCAAAGCGCCAGAATTGTCTCGAAATAATTGTGCCATACTTTGGCAGCGTAAAGGATTTCTGTATAGCTCTCTAGAGCCCAATATGACGTCATAAACCCAAATGTTAAAACTTAACTTTTTATGAAATTGAGCACTGTTTGCGAGAAACAAATGTCATAATCGTGTTCGGCAGCAATTACTTCATATTTTGCACCACAAGCGGCGTACATTTGACAACTTTTGGGAAGGTGGGAGTGTCCCTTTAAATACACTACCTTTGTATACACTACTCAGCAGGTCACAAATGAAGCTTACATATATTTTTTTAGTATGCATAACAAATAACACAACATGCAACAAAGGTCACTTACTCTGACTCAGCAATGGTATAATCTTGTCGAGAACAAACAAATGAATATTCAGTGCAAATCAACTCACCAAACAAATGCAGCGGAAGGCGTTTTCCGGGAGTGACGGATGGCCCATCCACGGGCAGCCGTGACGTCACGTAGCGTTATATTGGCCTCGGGATTGATCTGCTTCCTTCATGTTGAAAATTTCCAAAAAGTGTCTCTGGTTCCTACTTTGAAAGTAAATTTGTTCTTCAGGAAAGACTTGAGGAAAATAACCGTTTTTCCGTTCGTTGACACAGACAAACAAATCGAATCCATGTGACGTAACAGAAGAAAGTGCTACCAGATAGCGTACCTGTTGTGTGTATCTTACGGTGTGCATTACAAAACCGGCGGCGCACATACAGTGGCACTGTTTACCCAATTCGATTCACCATAAAATCGGGAGGTGTGACGCGTTTGTGACGTATATCTGAAAATGACGTCATGTTGTATAATATCTCATTTCTTTAATATCTCCACAGTTCCCGGTTTTTATGACAAATTAAAGCAGAATCTTTATCTGCGTACTCTGTTTAGTCATTTTATATCGCTCGAATCTACCAAGGTCGACATTTCCCTTTAAGGTGAACCTTGTAGATATTTGCAACGTTTCAATGGTTCGGTAATTGGTTTGTTTTGTATTCAAAGCGCCAGAATTGTCTTGAAATAATTGTGCCATAATTTGGCAGCGTAAAGGATTTCTGTGTAGCTCTCTAGAGCTCAATATGACGTCATCAACCCAAATATTAAAACTTAACTTTTTATGAAATTGAGCACTATTTCCCAGAAACAAATGTCATAATTGTGTTCGGCAGAAATTCCTTCATAGTTTGCACCACAAGCGGCGTACATTTGACAACTTTTGGGAAGGTGGGACAGTCCCTTTAGAGGGAAATATTCACCTTTTCCACACAAATGGAGTTAGCATCTGAAATCGATAGACGAGGCCAAAATATGATGTAAATTCATCACATTTTGCATATGAATATTCCTACCGAAAGCTATTGTCAGTTTCCTACCGATAAGCGATCCACGCTTATAACGGCTTATAACGGTCGGTACTCAGCAAGTACTTGGTAACGAATTCAGTAAATTAGCCTCCCTACGCATTGTTATGTATCATGAAGGTATGCAATATGTTGCCTGCACTCTGTCTTTTGCAAATATGTGCCAAACTTTTATGAACAATCAACAATCATTTGAAAACAATACATTGAAATCGGCAGTTTAGCTTGGCACCCGACGGCGACCTATTTAGTGTCGGCGATTTGTTTATAAGTGCCCATTCAACAACGTTGAACAGATTCATGCAAAAGCGTTCCAATTGTTGCGCTTTCCAATAGTGGAGGGAAAATACCGATTATTAATTTCCCCAAACTTCCAATTTTGAATTAGGGAATCATTTTATGTAATTTTTACATTTAGATCACATCATTTTGTTACCAAAACGGTAGCCAAATAAATTGTTACTAACAAAATCAAAAGGTGAATATTTCCCTTTAAGCTCGACCGTGTTCTGTTTCAACTGCGGTCGAGGTTGCCAGCGCTCATTTGCACAAATCCTTGGAAGCCGTCTAACTACCGGTCACGTGACGGTCAGTTGTCTCACCGGCACCGGCACTGTCATATCCGTGTTTCCGCACACGCAAATGCGTTGGCATTCTGGCTAATGGTCGATCGGCGGGATGATGGCTAATGGTCGATCGGCGGGATGATGGCTAGTGGTCGATCGGCGGGATGATGTCTAATGGTCGATCGGCGGGATGATGGCTAATGGTCGATCGGCGGGATGATGGCTAATGGTCGATCGGCGGCATGATGTCTAATGGTCGATCGGCGGGATGATGGCTAATGGTCGATCGGCGGGATGATGGCTAATGGTCGATCGGCGGGATGATGGCTAATGGTCGATCGGCGGCATGATGGCTAATGGTCGATCGGCGGGATGATGGCTAATGGTCGATCGGCGGGATGATGTCTAATGGTCGATCGGCGGGATGATGGCTAATGGTCGATCGGCGGGATGATGGCTAATGGTCGATCGGCGGGATGATGGCTAGTGGTCGATCGGCGGGATGATGTCTAATGGTCGATCGGCGGGATGATGGCTAATGGTCGATCGGCGGGATGATGGCTAATGGTCGATCGGCGGCATGATGTCTAATGGTCGATCGGCGGGATGATGGCTAATGGTCGATCGGCGGGATGATGGCTAATGGTCGATCGGCGGGATGATGGCTAATGGTCGATCGGCGGCATGATGGCTAATGGTCGATCGGCGGGATGATGGCTAATGGTCGATCGGCGGGATGATGTCTAATGGTCGATCGGCGGGATGATGGCTAATGGTCGATCGGCGGGATGATGGCTAATGGTCGATCGGCGGGATGATGGCTAATGGTCGATCGGCGGGATGATGGCTAATGGTCGATCGGCGGGATGATGGCTAATGGTCGATCGGCGGCATTATGGCTAATGGTCGATCGGCGGGATGATGGCTAATGGTCGATCGGCGGGATGATGGCTAATGGTCGATCGGCGGGATGATGGCTAATGGTCGATCGGCGGGATGATGGCTAATGGTCGATCGGCGGGATGATGGCTAATGGTGGATCGGCGGGATGATGGCTAATGGTCGATCGGCGGGATGATGTCTAATGGTCGATCGGCGGGATAATGGCTAATGGTCGATCGGCGGGATGATGGCTAATGGTCGATCGGCGGGATGATGGCTAATGGTCGATCGGCGGGATGATGGCTAATGGTCGATCGGCGGGATGATGTCTAATGGTCGATCGGCGGGATGATGGCTAATGGTCGATCGGCGGGATGATGGCTAATGGTCGATCGGCGGGATGATGGCTAATGGTCGATCGGCGGGATGATAGCTAATGGTCGATCGGCGGGATGATGGCTAATGGTCGATCGGCGGGATGATGGCTAATGGTCGATCGGCGTCGGTGCTGTTGATTGCAGGCTCTTGTCTCGGCGGCCCGCGGAGTGGACGGTGATTTATCGGCCAACAGATAGGGAGAGCCGTCGGTCGGCGCTGGTATGATGTCGTGCGGTAACTCAGTATCCCCCGGGAGCGATGGAGCGACGGAAAGCTATTTTTGAGTGCGCCTCTCTCCGCGCAGATGAGCTGGGAAGCTGCGGAATGCGGTGAGGCGGCGGTGCAGCGGCTGCGGTCCGCAGCTGGGCGTGTCACGTCCGTCATCAGCGGCGGCACTGTCAGCAGCGCGGGGAGCGTCGCCGAATAGGCTCCGAGCGGTGATGAGCTAATTCCTCATGATCGGATACCACAGCATACACGAGCGAACGCAGAACGCAGAAATCAGAACGCAGAACGCAGAACGCAGAACGCAGAACGGCCCAAACTTAGCTCCACGGAACATCACCTAAATTGAATTGGTTTGGCGTATAGTTTTACAAGTTAAGATGCTTGATCCTTAGATTCAACAAGTTCTTTGAGGTCTTTGAGGAACAAGGTCTTTTCCTTGAGGGTCGTTGATGGATCCTAGAGATCACAGGCTTGCGGTGGTAAATTTTGCGTGGGATCTGTGAGCTCCTGGATCCTAAGTAGAAGGACAAGGTGAAACTGTTCCTCAATAATGCTCGATGATCACTCAACAAATGCAAATTTTGCGATGCAATGCATACTAAAGATGTATATAATTATATTTTCTTGTGTACGAAGGATTTAAATAATTTCAATGTATCATTAACACATTCTAGTATGCAGCTAAAGCATTGCGCTCGGCTGACTTGGCAGGTGACCCTGTTGGAACAAATCGCCTATTTTTGTTAAATTATCCTCTCGCCATAGAGAGATCATCTGAGGGCATGGGATGGCTGGAGATATCGGCTATGCTGCCGGAGCCGCCAGAGTCGCACCGCGATGGGGCATCGTCGATTCATTCACACGAAATCGCCACCAGTGTAGCATATGCCGGCCGTTCGGAGCTAGTTCGATTATTAGCCGTATGCAAATTAATGCAGCGGCCAAAGCTGGCTGTAAATCACGTATGGTCATGGGTGGAGAATCCTATAGGGCAGCCCCGGCCGCGGCCGGGGCAACTTCAAAGTTGCCCCGGCGGAGCTAGGGCAACTTTTTCGGAGACCTTTTTTGCAAGCCCTTAGTTTTATTTAAAAATAATACAGAAACGCAAATATGATCCCAACATAAAAATGCATACTTGGTACGACTATCTGTGGAAAAATATGGATGAAATTGCGCTTTCGGTGCGCTTTTCGAAATGGGGGGGGGGGGGGGGGGGTAGTCAAGGGAGGCTGCGCCTTGCTAACTCAGTCTTGGTGAGCACCTCGTGCAGGTCAGAACACTTTTGTTTTCGGGGAGGCACAGTTGGGGTCGTTATCTCCAGTCTAAAGGAGGCATCATTTTCGATCCAAAGGGGTGTCGCCGGCACTCACGACTCGAGAGGCGCCACCTGCACTCGAGAGTGGCGCCTTCGGTGTCCAGACGCCCAGGAGAGGCGCCCTCAATCGTGATGCCCCTCCCTCCCCGCATGTCCATGAAGTTAGCGACGGATTCGAATTCAAATTCAGCGTTGAGTAGGGATTCGCTTCAAAATGTGGTAACAGGTCATTTGGGGCACGCTGATCACGAAAAAGACATTCATTTTGACATTCAAAGTCACCTTCAAGGTCATTTTAAAGGTCAAAAGACGGGAGGCTCAAAATGACCCAAAGTTATTGTCCCATCGCAAAAGAAATGGTCTCATTCGATTCCTCGGGTCAATATCTGCCGCAGCCTTCGCAACCTCACTCGTGGCAAATGACCTTGACACTCATTTTCAGGTTCAAAGGACAGGCGGATAATTTTCAAGGTAAAAGGACTTTCAAGGCTCAAAGCGACCTGAAGTTATTGTCCGATCGCCAAAATAACACGCGCACTGCTGGGGGTTTGCGCCTACCTCGAACTGCCGGCGGGTTGATTTCCCTAACGGTTGACCCCCTCCTAAGATCTCGAAAACCACGCAACGTAGCGACAACACGAGGACAACGGTGGATAGTTCGAGACAAGCTCTATCGAAAGTATATCATGCTGTTTTTAGCTCCGGTCAATATGAGGTCACCAGAGGTCATCAAAATATGTCATATTTTCCAGTTTTAGAACTTCGCTCCGAGAACCCCCAAATGTCCCGATAACTATAATAGATAGGAACAAACAGAAAAAGCAATGGTGTCCACACATTTGAGCTCAGGTCAATAGATTAGGCTCCAGAGGTCATCAGAGGTCAAAATGATATTTTTCGCAAAACAGTCTTTCGCAAGTAACATTTTACCTAATAATGATAGGATAATAATGTTGACGCCATCGTGTTTGTTCCATCAAGGCGCTTCGAACCATATTCATGTTTACTAGGTTAGGTCAACATATAAATTTTACCTCAGGTCAAAGTCAAGTGGTGATCCAAGTAGGTCATGCTGCATGTCGGGAGACGTGTCTCGATGAGACAAGCATATTAGTACCGGTTTCACTTCTCAATCTTCATTATGTGGAGAGTTATTGACGCAAAAGTGTTGGTGATCTCGGCTGACCTTTGCTGACCCTGTAGGGATCACTGAACAAATGATTTATCTGGGTCATCAAGAATGGCCTATGATAACATGATCCAGAAGAAATTGTGCTGATATGCATTTCCTCGGAATAGGAAGCATTTGAATATTTCCCCATTGACTTAACCTTCGCCGTGGCGGTGCTCGGCGCCACCTTCGCCGTGCCGGGGAGGGGGGGGGGGGGGGGGGTCGACGCCCCCTCTAACTCGGCTCTTATAGAACCTAGGAAAAACCGAAAACACCGTTCGAAAGCTCGTCAAAATGCATTTTTAAACCATTTCAGGAATTGTTTTTCTCAGGTCAATATTGAGGTCACCAGAAGTCATCAAGGGTCAAATTTCCAGTTTTAGGACTTAGAAAATCCCAGATATCACTTGTTCTATGATAGATAGGAACAAACTGAGAAAAGAAAATGGAAAGCTATTGAAAAATGCAATGGGTAAGTTGTCCTCAGATTTGAGGTAAGGTTAATAGTTTAGGCTCCAGAGCTCATCAAATGTCAAAAAGGTTATTTTTTAGCAAAACAGTTGTCACAAATATATTTTTACTTAATAAATAAAGATACGGAAATAATTGTGACGCCATAGTGTTTGTATTGTCAAGGCGCTTCGAATCATATTCATCATGACTAGGTTAGCTCAATTACAAAATTTGACCTCAGGTCAAGGTCAAGTGATGACCCAATTAGGTCATGTTTCACATTGAGAGACGTGTCTCGACGAGACAAACACATTGGTGCCAGTTTCACGTCTCTATCTTGATTTTGTCGAGAGTTATTGAAAAAAGTGTTAGTGACCTCGGATGACCTCAGCTGACCCTGTAGGGATCACTGAACCAAAATTGCGCCTGGGTCCTCAAGAATGGCCTATGATAACACGATCCAGAAGTAATTGGGCTGATATCATGCGTATTCTCAGAAAAGGAAGCATTTTAATATTTCCCCATTAACTTATAATGGGAGGTCACGAAATTGACCCAACCTTCGGTCACTGAAATACAAAACCCGAGATAACAGGAAATCGATCGGCCAAAAAATGTGGCTGTGAGACGACCGCACACTTTTTTGAAGGTGGGGTCACCTGACCTGGTATGGTGACCTGACCTGAGATGACCCGTGGTAATTTTTTTACAATATGTGGGCAATTGATGCCTGAATAGCTGCGCCAAAAACGGCGGCGCTGTGCGACGCCATTTTTTCGCTATCCTCGAAAAACCTTAGGAGGGGGTGTCTAAACGCCCCCCCCCCCGGCACGGCGCGGGTTAAAGGGAACAGTGCACCTTGGGAAAAGTGCGTGGAATTATGGAAAAGAGTGTCCTGATTACGGTTCTGGCATTCGTTTTTGTGAAAAAGTACCAATTTGTCACAATTGGAAAAATATTGATATTAATACATATGACGTCACAGTAATCTTACGTCACCAAAACGAGTTGTGACGTCATACCGGCAAAAGTATATCCTTGAATCAGAATATGTAAGCAACACTAACAACCTCGTTTGCTGGGTCGCGAATCGCGAGTCGCGAGTATATTGGTCACGATTGAAAATGTGTGAATGTTTACACTATGGCCTTGTATGAGTAGAGTTGGAGTGGCGTTGCGTGAACACATACCCATAATGTTCACGTGCATAAATAAATGTGATATACCTACTCACAAATGTGTGTATATGTGTGTTCATCGGTGTGTGTGGTGGATGTAAATAAATATTGCAGCTACCTGTACGAGCCATCCATCGAAAGGTGTGCCTTTTCAAGACGAGTGTGTACATTATTTTCAATTGGAAATCCAATGAAAATTGGCAAAGTTATAGCCAATAATATTTCGAGCTAAGCGTCAATGCAACGTAAACAAAAATAAACTTTGTCAAAATTGAATCAATATATTGCATGAACACCACCAATCAACCAGCCACCATTCAACAAATGCGTCTTATCACTAAGCATCTAATGGTAATGCTCAATTGGAAATCGGTTCACAATTGACAGAGGTAATTACTTAAAACTGTAACCACATGCAAAATGTATCCCTAATGTATCGCAGTTACAGGTGCATGTGCTTCTATTGCGGAGAAAATTGCAGCTACCGGTACGAGGCACCCTTCATAAGGTGTGCCTTTTCAAGACGATTGTCGGTATTATTTTCAATTGGAAATCCAATGAAAAATAACAAAGTTATGGCCAATATTATGTATAACTCATCATGAACTCTGGCGAAGACAGCGTAATGCAAGAACAAACATTGGCACAATGTAATCGATATATTGCAGGTACCGCAACCAGCCACCCATCAAAACATGCGTATTTTCACGAAGCATCTTTTGTTAATTTTCGATTGGAAATCGGTTCACCATTAACCAAGTTATTTACTCAAAACGGTTCACCATTAACCAAGTTATTTACTCAAAACTTGAAGTCACCTGTATAACTGCAGCGAACATTTCAGCGTCACGTGTATAACTGCAGCGAACATTTCAGCTACAGGTACGAACCACCCATCAAGACGAGTGTCGGCAATATTTTTATTTGGAAATCCAATGAAAATTGATCCAATGAAAAGTTATGGCCAATAATATGTCTAGCTCATGAACACATGATGCGTTTCGGTGGCAGTCGGTTCAAATAGCGAAAACGAAGTGCGGTGGGAATACTAATGACCAGAGGCTGAACTTTTTTTTCGTTGGGGTTGTAATTGAGTCGGCGACTGGGAGGGGGGCGGGGGGTATGATTTTGTTTAGGGTCATCATCAGCTAAGGGTCATACATTTTTTTAGTCAGACTTCAGTCGGCTAAAAAAATGGGCGTTACAAGTCTGCTAAGGGCCCCTCATACCGAAGGCCCCTCAGGCTGACTGAAGGCCCCTCAGGCCATCCGAGGGCTATCCTAAGACGACCAAGGGCCCCTCAAGCTGACTGAACGCCCCTCAGGACATCCTAGGGATATCCTAGGACATCCAAGGCCCCTCAGACCGACCGAGTGCCCCCTCCGGCCGACCGAGGACTCCTCAGGCAGACTGAGGGCCCCCTCAGGCCAACTGAGGGCCCCGGGCCGGCTAAGGGTCATCTGAAGCCGACTGAGGGCCCCTCAAAGCCAACTGAGGGCCCCCTAAGGCTGACTGGGGGTACACTGAGTGAGTGTCCCCTCAGGCCGACCGAAATAGTTTGGAATTAAAAAAAAAAACATCCTGGTCACCAGCACGTCTTTGGTAATAACATCCTGGTCACCAGCACGTCTTTGGTAATAACATCCTGGTCACCAGCACGTCTTTGGTTATAACATCCTGGTCACCAGCACGTCTTTGGTAATAACATCCTGGTCACCAGCACGTCTTTGGTAATAACATCCTGGTCACCAGCACGTCTTTGGTAATAACATCCTGGTCACCAGCACGTCTTTGGTAATAACATCCTGGTCACCAGCACATCTTTGGTAATAACATCCTGGTCACCAGCACGTCTTTGGTAATAACATCCTGGTCACCAGCACGTCTTTGGTAATAACATCCTGGTCACCAGCACGTCTTTGGTAATAACATCCTGGTCACCAGCACGTATTTGGTAATAACATCATGGTCACCAGCACGTCTTTGGTAATAACATCCTGGTCACCAGCACGTCTTTGGTAATAACATCCTGGTCACCAGCACGTCTTTGGTAATAACATCCTGGTCACCAGCACGTCTTTGGTAATAACATCCTGGTCACCAGCACGTCTTTGGTAATAACATCCTGGTCACCAGCACGTCTTTGGTAATAACATCCTGGTCACCAGCACGTCTTTGGTAATAACATCCTGGTCACCAGCACGTCTTTGGTAATAACATCCTGGTCACCAGCACGTCTTTGGTAATAACATAATGTTCACCAGCACGTCTTTGGTAATAACTTTGCACGTTATTGTGCTAGAGAACTCAATTCAACGCTACTATGCTTATCTCGTCGGCCTGATTTCAATGATATATAACATGAACCTTGTAGTCGCCCTGTGACCTCAAGGTCACGTGACCTGAGGTCATCCGGTGCAGTCCACGTCAGATCGACTAAGACCAGCGGTGTCGATTTTTCAAAACGGTGGGGGGGGGGGGCGAACACACTGGCGGATCGAGCCTCTCTCCGTGGGGGGGGGGGGGGGGATCTGTTTGTGGCTAAAAGGTAACCCCATTTTTTCCTCTGTGGATTTGGGTCGGTCACCTTATTTTGGTATTCGAGCTTAAGAAATTCACTTTTCAAATTCACAAAGATGTATTTTGTAGATTTTTTTCCCAAAAAAAATCCGTTGTTTTCTATTTCTGGGGGTCAAAAACACAAACATTCGCGAATATGAGATAGCCATTTAGAAGAGAATGTCATTTCATTTCTTTTAACGTTTTTTTCGTGCAATTTGCTTCAAAACTCTATTTTCTAATTTTCTATGATTGTTCAAACATTTCTCATTTTTTTCCACCAAAAATGGGACGACATGACATCAACGTCATTATCTCCCACAATAATACATCAATTTCATTGGAATTTGGCGAGAAGACGCAAAATTGATGCAGCATAAGATACTGAAAGTTTGACGTTGACATCTATCATAGTTTTGAAGTTATTGAGAAAATTCGGGAGGGGACAGATTCTGCCCCCCAGCGGGGCGCGGGTTAAGTGTCACCGGGGCTGCTTGAATTGCATCAGGTGCGCTGTTTTGTCTTCCATTGAAAGCAAAGGATACTTACAAACTTCAAATGCAATCACTCGAGAAAAAAACACTTCCGTTTTCATGAAGTTTTCTCCTAAGATTGTTGCTGTTGTTGTTTTTCACTTTCAGTGCAGGGAACGCGCGGGGGGCATACTTGTATTGAATTCCCCTCCTAGATTCCTGTGTGTGTGTGTGTGTGTGTGCGGGGAGGGGAGGGGTATTTGCCCCTGATGCCCCCCCGTCCTGGATCCGCCAGTGCCAGCAATTACCGTCAAGGAGAGACTCTGCCAGGTACTTAATGAAATTCATTTCCCAATTTTCCAAATTTGTATAAGCAATTGCGAAAGTTGTATCTGCCGCGAAGCGGCGCGAAATTTTCCGGTTTTTGACTGTGGATAGCTGGATTATGACTGCTGCAAAGACAATTTTCTACGATTTTACGATAAATTGGGAACGCGCAGGGGAGGGGGGATACTTGTATTGAATGCCCCCCCTTCATATTCCTGTGGGGGGATTTTCCCCTGATGCCCCCTCCCCCTGGATCCGCCAGTGGCCGAACAGGAACGGATCCAAGGGGAGCCTATCAGCGCCATGTCTTTGCAGGAACCACTAAAATCGGCTGAAAATTCACACCTTTGAAAGAAATTCTAGGCAACTTGTACAAAGGACAGTATAATCAATTCATAATGCAAAAACAGACGAAATCTAATGAGTTTTGGAATTCTGTCAGACGGCCCCTCAAACCAACGTTTTGGGCCGGTCTGCATCCGCCAGAAGGCCCGAGTCCTTACTTGGAACCCTTACTTGTTAAACGGCAATGTTAACCTGCCATTGACTGGGGGTGGGGTGAGGCAAATATCTCCACCTGACGAATTTTCGCAATAGCTAAAAAACCAATAGCGATATCAACGTGAAACTTTGGGTACCTTCTCCTACAGCAATTTTACGTCTTCTGTGCGTAAATGAATACATTTTGTCGAGACAAAATCTAATTTATATCGATATAACGCATTTAGTGACGTCACTACACACGAGTTTGGCGAATACAAAAATCAGCTAAACTTTAAGAGATCATACAAAGTCTATATTTTAAGGAAAATGCAATACAAAAACGTCAGAAAATAGCAAATGGCTACAAAATAGATTCTCGGATTTCTGAAAACTTTGCTTTTTGACACAAACAAAAAATATTTTTAAAGAAATTAAAAAAAAACATTTCTTCGGAAAAATCCCTAAAAAATCAAACATTGCAAATATGTTAAAAAAATCAACGAATTTCGTATCTTTATACATACAGAGGGGATTTACCCCTATTCCATGCGGGCGCCCAGAATTACGTTAACCTACGGGGAGGGGGGGGGGGGGCATATTCTGCCTCCCCCCCGAGATCTCGAGAACCTCTAAGTCGATTTCGATGGAGAAAACGCCATTCGCTTTGTTATGACAAGATCTCTCTTTTTGGACCCCGAAATTTTTGTTTTGTTCAAAAATGGGGGCCCAGGGGGCAAAAATCCGAAAATTTTGGCTGATTTTTGAAAGGTCATTGCGGCTATGTGGCTCGGCTGATTTCCATGATCTAAACGTTATTGAGCTTCAAATGTACTGGTCTTTAATATATCAAAACACAAAAAACAAAATAAAAATCATAGGCGTATTCAGGGAATGTAAAATGGGGGATTTTCTGGGAAAAAATATGTGCTGTTCGTGATTGTTTGGGACGACATGAACGTCACATGTGGACATTATATGCTGTAATTGGTTAAATTTGATATATTGCGCATAGGCGGATCCAGGAAAAAAAAACATGGGGGCACCATACGCGTAACGCTTTTATCATCTTACTAATTTGAAGTTGGACCTAATTTGAGGGTGGGTATTGCTTCCCATTTTTTTTTATTCTGAGTGCGCCTCTGCCCCAAAAATATGTACAATCCCATTATCTATCATGCATATTGCATTGAAATTGTTTCTGACGCATTTATTGCACTGCAAACCACGAAGGAAGTATGCGCCGCAAAAAGGCATTCGTAACACCCTCCCCACAACAGGAGCCTGGAACCGCCTCTGCTGGACCGATTTGTCAAAATTTTGGCACAACACGCGCCATTCAATTTTGGGAAAAGTCACAAAGTTTCAGGACGTCAGGACTAAACCTAGCGGTTTAGAAGCGGCAAGTGAAAAACCACCGGGAGGGGCAGAATCTGACCTCCGCAGGGAATAAGGTTAAACAACTTTTCTTGATAAAAGCTGCGTAGACTTTCTTTTGAAATAGGAAACGTGTCAATTTGTTGCCCATTTCAGGCGGTTTGGGGGGCTTGACCGCTTTTCCCCCTGTTGGATCCGCCAGCGGCCAAAAACATTGGGGGGGGGGCGAGCGGGTACCATTGGGGGGCCGAGGGCAACATTGGATGGGCCTAATTCAACATTGGGGGGCCGAGGGCCACCCCAAAAGTATATAAATCGATATATGAATATCTATATTTTTTGACTGACATGTCCGGTTTTACGCTAGCCGGTGGCAATGCGGGAAACCGCGCGACAGGCCGGCCCGGTATCGGCCCAGTATCGGCCCATTCATTGACTTGCGTTATAGCGAGTGGTAGCGAGTGGCATCGAGCCAGTAGCGAACAGTGACTGTTGCATGATAACTTTTTCGGAAATAACTCGCGTATTTATCAACCGATTGCAATGAAACTTTCAGTACCCTACTTTTGAACACACATACTCTGAAATTGTTTAAGTAACCCCATGACCCGTGGCCTATGACCTGTTTCTCAAGGTCATGCCAGGCGCAACTGGCGTCCCGTAGTATCAGTGCTTGTAACTTGTGCAGTTTCCGAGTGTTTGCTGCTCAGGAGCATATGCAGAGGTGACATTTATGGTTTCCACTGATATTGTGACCTCCGATGACCTGATATGACTTGTTTTGCCCTATGGCAGTTTCTAGTACATTTTGTGACGCGGATTTCAAATTTGGCATCCATTTTACATTATTACATGTTCCACTGGGGTCATGCACTTTCACAGGTCAACCGAGGTCACTGACCTCTGATGACCTGATATGACCTTTTGGAATCTGGTAGTTTCTAGGACATTGTTTGACACTGATTTCAAATTTGGCATCCATTTTGCTTCGCTCGGCTTCGCTCGGCTTCGCTCGGCTTCGCTCGGCTTCGCTCGGCTTCGCTCGGCTTCGCTCGGCTTCGCTCGGCTTCGCTCGGCTTCGCTCGGCTTCGCTCGGCTTCGCTCGGCTTCGCTCGGCTTCGCTCGGCTTCGCTCGGCTTCGCTCGGCTTCGCTCGGCTTCGCTCGGCTTTACTCGGCTTCGCTCGGCTTCGCTCGGCTTCGCTCGGCTTCGCTCGGCTTCGCTCGGCTTCGCTCGGCTTCGCTCGGCTTCGCTCGGCTTCGCTCGGCTTCGCTCGGCTTCGCTCGGCTTCGGTCGGCTTCGCTCGGCTTTGCTCGGCTTCGCTCGGCTTCGCTCGGCTTCGCTCGTGAAACGCCCATCCAGGCGTCTAACTGAAAGTATTTTGCTTGATATGTGGCTACAATCCTTTCCGGGGAGTCTTCATCGTCCGACAGAGATTGCCCTAGATTCGTCGTGAGCGACAAATCTCGCCATTTATAGACAACAACAACAACAACAACAACAACCACAACAACAACAACACGTGTATTTTTCAGAATTCAGAAAAACAAAACAAGACAAATAATCGTGGTTAGATTGGTGCAAAATAATACAATTCTTAAATTAAAGCACCTCTCTAAAATTACTGTTCGTTACTTAACATGAAAATATAAATAACTAACAATAATACATATCTCTATCCACTGACCGCCGCCACATCGCACCACATCCGCCACTCAGTAGTTGAAACGGCCGCCTCCAGGCGGCGCCACGTGCCGCCCGCCCCGACCTCTGATCCTCTGATCCCGCTTTTCAACTGTGTATGGGGTATTCAAAACACTTCATCCCGTTCATTCAATTATCAAGATTCGGTTTACTTGTCAGCATGACGCCTAATTTTGCTCATACTTCAAGGTCAAGGCCAAGACTTCCGAACGCAGCGGGTGTGAAGCGTCCTTGACACTGGCTGCCCCCACCGATCTGTCGGGTCACATGGGATCCATCACACAGCTAACGCACGTGTCAGCGAGGAACAGACCGGCGCTGACACCGCTCAGCACAAGACATACCGAGGGGAAAATATCGCCCAGCAGTTGCCATGCTGTGGTAAAAACTTTTGAATTCATGCCACAAAAAATAGCACGCGAAAGCTGATTGGCTAGTAGAAGTCATCGAATCTGTGTTTGTTGCCGGTAGTTCAGGACAGACAAAACTATTTCTGTGGTTTAAATAGGCCATTTCTCAGTTATATGAAATCATCATCAGAATCAGCATGTTTATTCGGTATGATATCCATGAAATTTCTATCATGTCCATACGTAAACAGAAGGAAAAAATACAAATATGAATTGTAAACAAAAATCCACTTTTCCCTCTGCCAAGTTACGCCTTAGCCGTCAGGCAGGTCTCGGGCTCCCTCCTACAGCCGGCCACACTACTGGCTCTCTTGATGACAGCCGGCCACACTACCGGCTCCCTTGATGACAGCCGGCCACACTACCGGCTCCCTTGATGACAGCCGGCCACACTACCAGCTCCATTGATGACAGCCGGTCACACTACCGGCTCCCTTGATGACAGCCGGCCACACTACCGGCTCCCTTGATGACAGCCGGCCACACTACCAGCTCCCTCCTACAGCCGGCCACACTACCGGCTCCCTTGATGACAGCCGGCCACACTACCGGCTCCCTTGATGACAGCCGGTCACACTACCGGCTCCCTTGATGACAGCCGGCCACACTACCGGCTCCCTTGATGACAGCCGGCCACACTACCAGCTCCCTCCTACAGCCGGCCACACTACCGGCTCCCTTGATGACAGCCGGCCACACTACCGGCTCCCTTGATGACAGCCGGCCACACTACCGGCTCCCTTGATGACAGCCGGCCACACTACCGGCTCCCTCCTACAGCTGGCCACACTACCGGCTCCATTGATGACAGCCGGCCACACTACCGGCTCCCTTGATGACAGCCGGCCACACTACCGGCTCCCTTGATGACAGCCGGCCACACTACCAGCTCCCTTGATGACAGCCGGCCACACTACCAGCTCCCTTGATGACAGCCGACCACACTACCAGCTCCTTCCTACAGCTGGCCAAACTACCAGCTCCCTTGATAACAGCCGGCCACACTACCAGCTCCCTTGATAACAGCCGGCCACACTACCAGCTCCCTCCTATAGCCGGCCACACTACCAGCTCCCTCCTACAGCCCGCCACACTACCAGCTCCCTTGATGACAGCCGGCCACACTACCGGCTCCCTTGATGACAGCCGGCCACACTACCGGCTCCCTCCTACATCCCGCCACACTACCAGCTCCTTTGATGACAGCCGGCCACACTACCGGCTCCCTTGATGACAGCCGGCCACACTACCGGCTCCCTTGATGACAGCCGGCCACACTAGCGGCTCCCTCCCACAGCCGGCCACACTACCAGCTCCCTCCTACAGCCCGCCACACTACCAGCTCCTTTGATGACAGCCGGCCACACTACCAGCTCCCTCCTACAGCCGGTCACACTACCGGCTCCCTTAATGACAGCCGGCCACACTACCGGCTCCCTCCTACATCCGGGCACACTACCGGCTCCCTTGATGACAGCCGGCCACACTACCAGCTCCCTCCTACAGCCGGCCACAATACCAGCTCCCTTGATGACAGCCGGCCACACTACCGGCTCCCTTGATGACAGCCCGCCACACTACCAGCTCCCTTGATGACAGCCGGCCACACTACCGGCTCGCTTGATGACAGCCGGCCACACTACCGGCTCCCTCCTACATCCGGCCACACTACCAGCTCCCTCCTACAGCCCGCCACACTACCAGCTCCCTTGATGACAGCTGGCCACACTACCGGCTCCCTTGATGACAGCCGGCCACACTACCGGCTCCCTCCTACAGCCGGCCACACTATCAGCTCCCTTGATGACAGCCGGCCACACTACCAGCTCCCTTGATGACAGCCAGCCACACTACCAGCTCCCTTGATGACAGCCGGCCACACTACCAGCTCCCTTGATGACAGCCGGCCACACTACCAGCTTCCTTGATGACAGCCGGCCACACTACCAGCTCCCTTGATGACAGCCGGCCACACTACCGGCTCCCTTCTACAGCCGGCCACACTACCAGCTCCCTTGATGACAGTCGGCCACACTACCACCTCCCTTGATGACAGCCGGCCACACTACCACCTCCCATGATGACAGCCGGCCACACTACCAGCTCCCTTGATGACAGCCAGCCACACTACCGGCTCCCTTGATGACAGCCGGCCACACTACCGGCTCCCTCATACAGCCGGCCACACTACCAGCTCCCTCCTACAGCCGGCCACACTACCAGCTCCCTTGATGACAGCCGGCCACACTACCAGCTCCCTTGATGACAGCCGGCCACAATACCAGCTCCCTTGATGACAGCCGGCCACAATACCAGCTCCCTTGATGACAGCTGGCCACACTACCAGCTCCCTTGATGACAGCCGGCCACACTACCAGCTCCCTTGATGACAGCCGGCCACACTATCAGCTCCCTTGATAACAGCCGGCCACACTACCACCTCCCTTGATGACAGTCGGCCACACTACCGGCTCCCTCCTACAGCCGGCCACACTACCAGCTCCCTTGATGACAGCCGGCCACACTACCGGCTCCCTCCTACAGCCCGCCACACTACCAGCTCCCTTGATGACTGCCGGCCACACTACCGGCTCCCTTGATGACAGCCGACCACACTACCGGCTCCCTCCTACATCCGGGCACACTACCGGCTCCCTTGATGACAGCCGGCCACACTACCAGCTCCCTTGATGACAGCCGGCCACACTACCAGCTCCCTTGATAACAGCCGGCCACACTACCAGCTCCCTTGATGACAGCCAGCCACACTACCGGCTCCCTCCTACAGCCGGCCACACTACCGGCTCCCTCCTACAGCCGGCCACACTACCAGCTCCCTTGATGACAGCCGGCCACACTACCAGCACCCTTGATGACAGCCGGCCATACTACCAGCTCCCTCCTATAGCCGGCCACACTACCAGCTCCCTTGATGACAGCCGGCCACTCTACCAGCTTCCTTGATGACAGCCAGCCACACTACCGGCTCCCTTGATGACAGCCGGCGAAACTACCGGCTCCCTCCTACAGCAGACCACGCTACCAGCTCCCTCCTACAGCTGGCCACACTACCGGCTCCCTCCTACAGCTCCCTCCTACAGCCGGCCACACTACCGGCTCGCTTGATGACAGCCGGCCACACCACCGGCTCCCTCCTACAGCCGGCCACACTACCAGCTCCCTCCTACAGCCGGCCACACTACCAGCTCCCTTGATGACAGCCGGCCACACTACCGGCTCCCTTGATGATACCCGGTCACACTACCAGCTCCCTTGATAACAGCCGGCCACACTACCGGCTCCCTTGATGATACCCGGCCACACTACCATCTCCCTCCTACAGCCGGCCACACTACCAGCTCCCTTGATGACAGCCGGCCACACTACCAGCTCCCTTGATAACAGCCGGCCACACTACCGGCTCCCTTGATGATACCCGGCCACACTACCAGCTCCCTCCTTCAGCCGGCCACGCTACCAGCTCCCTCCTACAGCCTGCCACACTACCGGCTCCCTTGATGACAGCCGGCCACACCACCGGCTCCCTCCTACAGCCGGCCACACTACCAGCTCCCTCCTACAGCCTGCCACACTACCGGCTCCCTTGATGACAGCCGGCCACATTACCGGCTCCCTCCTACAGCCGGCCACACCACCAGCTCCCTCCTACAGCCGGTCACACTGCCGGCTCCCTCTTACAGCCGGCCACACTACCGGCTCCCTTGATGACAGCCGGCCACACTACCGGCTCCCTCCTACAGCCGGCCACACTACCGGCTCCCTTGATGACAGCCGGCGACACTACCGGCTCCCTCCTACATCCGACCATACTACCGGCTCCCTTGATGACAGCCGGCCACACTACCGGCTCCCTTGATGACAGCCGGCCACACTACCAGCTCCCTTGATGACAGCCGGCCACACTACCAGCTCCCTCCTTCAGCCGGCCACACTACCAGCTCCCTCCTACAGCCGGCCACACTACCGGCTCCCTTGATGACAGCCGGCCACATTACCGGCTCCCTCCTACAGCCGGCCACACCACCAGCTCCCTCCTACAGCTGGCCACACTACCGGCTCCCTCCTACAGCCGGCCACACTACCGGCTCCCTTGATGACAGCCGGCCACACTACCGGCTCCCTCCTACAGCCGGCCACACTACCAGCTCCCTTGATGACAGCCGGCCACACTACCGGCTCCCTTGATGACAGCCGGCCACACTACCAGCTCCCTCCTACAGCCGGCCACACTACCGGCTCCCTTGATGACAGCCGGCCACACTACCGGCTCCCTTGATGACAGCCGGCCGCACTAGCAGCTCCCTTGATGACAGCCGGCCACACTTCCAGCTCCCTTGATGACAGCCGGCCACACTACCAGCTCCCTTGATGACAGCCGACCACACTACCGGCTCCCTTGATGACAGCCGGCCACACTACCGGCTCCCTCCTACAACCGGCCACACTACCGGCTCCCTCTTACAGCCGGCCACACTACCAGCTCCCTCCTACAGCCTGCCACACTACCAGCTCCCTCCTACAGCCGGCCACACTACCAGCTCCCTTGATGACAGCCCCGTCAACAATGCCCCTGTGCTCTGTTCCAGGGTGATGGGTGATGTTCCAGGGTGATGGGTCCGATTGTCGAAAAAGCGCTTGGCCATCTCGTCGCGCACACGCATGGGGCGGTCCGGAGTCCAGGCAGGGCGCGTCCGGAATCCAGGAAGGGCGGTCCGGAGTCCAGGAAGGGCGCGTCCGGAGTCCAGGAAGGGCGTGTCCGGAGTCCAGGAAGGGCGTGTCCGGAGTCCAGGAAGGGCGCGTCCAGAGTCCAGGAAGGGCGCGTCCGGAGTCCAGGAAGGTCGTGTCCGGAGTCCAGGAAGGGCGCGCCCGGAGTCCAGGAAGGGCGCGTCCGGAGTCCAGGAAGGGCGTGTCCGGAGTCCAGGAAGGGCGCGTCCGGAGTCCAGGAAGGGCGCGTCCGGAGTCCAGGAAGGGCGCGTCCGGAGTCCAGGAAGGGCGCGTCCGGAGTCCAGGAAGGGCGCGTCCGGAGTCCAGGAAGGGCGCGTCTGGAGTCCAGGAAGGGCGCGTCCGGAGTCCAGGAAGGGCGCGTCCGGAGTCCAGGAAGGGCGCGTCCGGAGTCCAGGAAGGGCGCGTCCGGAGTCCAGGAAGGGCGCGTCCGGAGTCCAGGAAGGACGTGTCCGGAGTCCAGGAAGGGCGTGTCGTCACGACGGTGGAGAAGCGAAGCGAATCATCGTCCATAAAATCAGAAGATTACCAAACTTATGTGATGTCGAGTTCCTCTGGATACCCGGCCACGCTGGTATCCAGAGTAACGAGACCGCTGACACGAGATTGCAACAAATAGCCTTCTCCTCTCCCAACGAAATAATTTGCCCTGCCCCTTATCGGATATCCGGCAACATATTCACTCCCGCTTCAGAGAACTTCTCCAAAAAGAATGGGACGCCGTTCCACATCGCCATCTCCACCCCATAGAACAATCCTAAACACTCAGAACCAAGCGATCAAGACAATAAGGCTAAAAGAAGGTGTACTCGCGCGATTAAAATTGGGTCACACCTTAATCACACATTACCATATCTTCGACAGACGTCCTCTTCCTGTATGCCACAAATGTAACAATAATACCAGATACAGCATACATTTCCTCATTGATTGGCGACACCTCCAGCAACACCGACACAAAATAACACAGTACACATTCAGCACAACAATATAACACTCGACTTACCCACACTCCTCGGCGACGATCACCCAGATTTACTCCAAGTTCTTTTATAATTCCTTCGCCAAACACGTTTAGTTAACACACCAGTACGGCGTCGTAGTTGGCGATGAACTAGCGAGCGCGAAGGAAATGTATAGTGAATTTCAACTCGATCGGGCAAGTAGTTTCTGAGATACAAAAAAGGTGCACACGTGCGCACGTGCAGAGGCACCCCACCCCTGACTTGTGGGAAAGAGGCGGCTGAGAGGTCCCTAACCACACACCGAATTTGAACACAATCGGGTCAGCCGTTCCTGAGATATAGCATAGGGGTGTGCACGTGCGCACGTGCAGAGGCACCCCACCCTGACTTGTGGGAACATGGCGGCTGAGAGGTCCCTAAACACACAACAAATTTGAATACCATTGGCACAGCCGTTGCGGAGTCTTTTTTTTAGAGAAAACACTTTTCAACACCCCTCACGCCGCACGTGCCACGCGCAGTGGTAATCACCCACATGAGTCTGTACCAATCTCAAACAGGTTAGGTTGGATGGGGCTACTCAGCAAAGAAACCCGCTTGTCAATCGGACTTGCGGTTGCAGATAAATTAGCTTCTCAAAAGTGTCGCCGCGTGTCGGGCCGGGCCGGGCCGGGCCGCTCATGTCTCAAACAGGGTAGGTTGGATGGGGCTGCTCAGCAAAGAAGTCAGCTTGTCAATCGGATGTATGGTTGCAGAGATATGAGCTTCTCAAAAGCATCGCCACGGGTCGGGTCGGGTCGGGCCGCTCATATTCAGATTTTTCCCATATACCACGGAAAGACGAGCGAGCGCTTCGCGCTCGCTCGTAATCACTTCTCAGTTCTCACACCACACAATTCGTGTGTATGTATATGTACTTTATAGAGTGTAGTGCTTTGCGAGGAACATACTTGATATAATTAATCAACTAAAAAAACACGACCTTTTCCTCGAAAATGTAAAAATCCAATGTTATAAAAATGTTATTATTATGTTGTAATATTTCAGCCACAGGCCTTTATAAAACAGTAAAACACTAGTGCTAACCCATCCGCTCCGCTGGGCGATTACTGGTGTCAAGTGGTGGTGCAAGCCAGTGATAGGCAATTAGGGATTGATAACCCGTACTACCCGTGACACCTGTCGTACCTATAATACGTTTTTGTACCCGTCATACACCCGAAGTACCCGTCAAAAACCTACGGTGCCCGACATACACCCGTAGTGCCCGTTGTGCCCCTGTGGAACACGTGATAACCCCGGTATAGCCGGCACTCACCCATTATACCCGTGGAACACCTATGGCACCCGTTATACACCCGCTAAACTCGTGAAAACTCCACCTCGGCTTAGCGTATATGTTCATTGATATATGCCGACCGTATGTCGATGACCTTCGTTTCGAAGTGATTCCGTGGTTGCTTCTCATTGGTTATGGCACTGTAGTATTCGTGGTCGGATCTGATTGGCTTTCGACTGGAGTGAAGCGATGTAAAACTCGTATCCGTAAACTGTTTTTTTACGGTAAAATATTTCTTAACACCTCCTTCTATATTAGTTACAGCACAAACCTTCGCCCAAAACTGCACAACCTAAAACTGTCTGTAACTATCGTATCAAATGCGTCGGAAATGTACGAATTATACACCACTCGGTAGTATCCGTAAACTCGTTTGAAAACCTTCAAATCACGTACATCACGTGCTTATAGCAATGTGATACTGCAATGTAGAACTGCCGCTTTACTGTGTTAAATTCGTTCCGGAAAGACAGACAGACAGACAGACAGACAGACGCTTATCAAATAATAATATAGACTAGCGCCTTGTGCTCGCTCCGCGTCGCAAGCCCATAGATGGATTTATGTGTATAAATAACTTGTTTGACTCGCTGGACTCGCTGGACTCACTGGACTCGCCGGACTCGCTGGACTCTCTGGACTCTCTGGACTCGCTGGACTCGCTGGACTCGCTGGACTCGCTGGACTCACTGGACTTGCTGGACTCGCTGGACTTGCTGGACACGCTGGACTCGCTGGACTCGCTGGACTCGCTGGACTTGTTGGACTTGCTGGACTTGCTGGACTTGCTGGACTTGCTAGACTTGCTGGACTTTACTTTCGACTTTTTCGACTTTTTCGACTTTTTCGACTTTTTCGACTTTTCCGTATTTTTATATTTGTATAACTTTTTGACTTTCACTTTTTTAATACTTTTTTACATTCACTTTTTTATACTTTTGTATTACTTTTTTGACTTTTTGACTTTTTGACTTGACCTCTTTTACTTTACCCCAAATCCATCTCCAACTCTAACCAACCCATCTCCCACACATGGCTGACGCTGCTAAAATATTAATCTTTATCCGGGATTCTCCGGGATGGAGGCTGCCTGCTGACAAAGGCACGTGATACACAGATTGTTGACTGTTTTTTTTTTAGCGCGGAATCTCACACACCGCTGACGCCGCTCAAATATTAATATTTATCCGGGATCTTCTGGACGGAGGTTCTATGCTCACAAAGGCACGTGAATTCAACCGCGGACACACACGAAAACCTTGCTGCGGTATGAGCAGCTACTGAATTACTGGTACGTGCCGAGTTGCAGCGGCCCTGGACGGAGTTTCGGTGCCTTTTTGAGCGGGTTTCGAGGCCATTGTTGGTTCGTACCCCCCCCCCCCCCTCCTTTCCCATCACCCTCACCCCAACATGACCAGCATGATTCGCAATACCTCATCTCTAACCCTTCCACCGACACCCCTCCCTGTCCCTGTACCACACGGCCGGCCGAGACCTCGGCTCGGATTAAATTCTCGGCAATCTCCTGGACGAAAGACTCCACCTCACTAACGCACGTGCTTAACCCGCATTCCATTCACGGACAGAGTCGTTTTCGTTGCTGTGTTTTGAGTGCAAAACGGACACTACTCAAATAGATATATACTAGCGCCTTGTGCTCGCTCTGCGTCGCAATCCCATAGATGGATGGAGATTTGATTGATAGATGGATATTTATGGACTTGGACTTGTTGAACTTGTTGGACTTGTTTGACTTGCAAATCGATTTGGACCTGTCTGACTTGTCAGACTTGTCGGACTTGTCGGACTTGTCAGACTTGTCGGACTTGTCGGACTTGTCGGACTTGTCGGACTTGTCGGACTTGTCGGACTTGTCGGACTTGTCGCATCTCAAACTCTAACCAACCCATCTCCGACACGTAACTATAGCTATTTAACCCACTTGTAATTTAACGAATTTCTCCGTAATTGGGGTTCCCTATGCATAAAGGCACGTGAATTACACACAGATTGTTGGCTGTGTTTTCCCAGCTCGGAAATACTGACGCCGCTCAAATATTAATATTTATCGGGGATTCTCCGGGACGGAGGTTCCATGCTCACAAAGGCACGTGAATTCAACCGCGGACAGACACGAAAACCTTGCTGTGTTTCGAGTGCAAAACGAACACTACTCAAATAGATATATAGGAGACTAGCGCCTTGTGCTCGATCCGCGTCGCAATCCCATATATTCGCAATCCCGATAGATGGATGGAGATTTGTATTTTTTACTTGGCGGGTTTGGCGGGCTTGGGAGACTTGCGGGGCTTACGGGACTTGCGGGGCTTGCGGGGCTTGCGGGGCTTGCGGGGCTTGCGGGGCTTGCGGGGCTTGCGGGGCTTGCGGGGCTTGCGGGGATTGCGGGGCTTGCGGGGCTTGCGGAGCTTGCGGGCTCGACTTTTTCGACTGTTTGGTCTTATTTTTACTTCTGGACTTTTTGGACTTTTTGGACTTTTTGGACTTTTTGGACTTTTTGGACTTTTTGGACTTTTTGGACTCTTTGGACTCTTTGGACTTTTTGGACTTTTTGGACTTTTTTGACTTTTTTTGACTTTTTTGGACTTTTTTGGACTTTTTGGACTTTTTGGACTTTTTGGACTTTTTGGAC
This sequence comes from Chirona hameri, assembly GCA_036785665.1. Lineage (NCBI taxonomy): Eukaryota > Metazoa > Arthropoda > Thecostraca > Balanomorpha > Balanidae > Chirona > Chirona hameri. Next base: position 144,544 of record JAXIVJ010000876.1, read on the forward strand.
TTTTTGGACTTTTTTGACTTTTTGGACTTTTTGGACTTTTTGGACTTTTTTACTTTGTTTACTTTAGACTGACCTTTTTTTTAACTTCACCCCAAATCCATCTCTAAACTCCAACCAACCCATCTCAGACACATAGCTATAGCTATTTAACACACTTGTAATTTAACGAATTTCTCCGGAATGGAGGTTCCCTATGCACAAAGGCACGTGAATTACACACATATTGTTGGCTGTGTTTTCCCAGCTCGGAACTACAGGCGCCGCTCAACTATTAATATTGCTAGGGATTCTCCTGGACGGAGGCTCCATGCTCACAAAGGCACGTTAATTCAGTAACGTCATGACGCCGGTGCGGTATGTGTAGCTACTGATACGTGCCGAGTTGCAGCGGCCCTGGACGGAGTTTCGGTGCCTTTTTGAGCGGGTTTCGAGGCCATTGGTGGTTCGTACCCCCTCCCCCCCCACCCCTCCCCCTCCCGTCCCATCACCCCCCCCCCCCCTCCCCCTCCCCTGGCATGACCCCCTTCCACCAACACCCCTCCTGCCCCTGTACCACACGGCCGGCCGGGACCTCGGCTCGGGTTAAATTCTCGGCAATCTCCTGGACGAAAGACTTCACCTCACTAACGCACGTGCTTAACCTGCATTCCATTCGCGGACAGACACGAAAACCTTGCTGTGTTTCGAGTGCAAAACGGACACTACTCAAATAGATATATAGGAGACTAGCGCCTTGTGCTCGCTCCGCGTCGCAATCCCATAGATTCTCAATCCCAATAGATGGATGGAGATTTGTATAAAGGACTGTTTTGACTTGTTGGACTTGTCGGACTTGCTGGACTTGCTGGGCTTGCGGGGCTTGCTGGGCTGGCTGGCTTGCTGGCTTGCTGGCTTGATGTGCTTGCTGGCTTGCGGGACTTGCTGGGCTTGCTGGGCTTGCGGGGCGTGTGGAGCTAGCGGGACTCGCTGGACTTGCTGGGCTTGCGGGACTTGCTGGGCTTGCGGGGCTTGCCGGGCTCGGACTTTTTGGACTTTTTACTTATTTAACGGCTCACGCCTTCGGCGCTCGCTAATCCATTTAGCACGTGGGTCATCTCGCGCCTTCGGCGCTCGCTTCGCTGTCAAATCGTAAAATACTTCTTCAACCCATATCCAACTCCAACCAACCCAGCTCCGACACATAGCTTCCTCAATCCTCAATTTAACGGACTTGTAATTTAACGAATTTCTCCAGAATGGAGGCTCCCTATGCATAAAGGCACGTGAATTACACAGATTGTAGGCTACGTTTATCCAGTGTGAGAATACAGACGCCGCCAAATATTAATATTTCTCCGGGATCTGCGGGACGGAGGCTCCATGTTCACAAAGGCACGTGATTCACTTTGGAACTTTTTGGAACACTTTGGGACACTTTGGAACAACCGCGAACAGACACGCCGCTCAAATATTCATTTTTTCCCGGGATCTCCGGGACGGAGGCTACCTGGCCATCAAGTGACGTCATGACGCCGGTGCGGTATGTGCAGCTACTGATACGTGCCGAATTGCAGCGGCCCTGGACGGAGTTTCGGTGCCTTTTTGAGCGGGATTCGAGGCCATTGTTGGTTCGTACCCCCCCCCCCCCCCCCCGCTCCCATCACCCCCTCCCCCCCGCATGACCCCCTTCCTCCACCAACACCCCTCCCTGCCCCTGTACCACACGGCCGGCCGAGACCTCGCATTGGATTTGACGCCGCTGAAATATTACATTTATCTGGGATCTCCTGGACGGAGGTTCCATGCTCACAAAGGCACGTGAATTCAACCGCGGACAGACACGAAAACCTTGCTGTGTTTTGCGTGCAAAACGGACACTACTCAAATAGATATTAGGGGAGGACTAGCGCCTTGTGCTCGCTCCGCGTTGCAATCCCATAGATTCGCAATCCCGATAGATGGATGGATATTTGTTTGTTTTTTTACTTGGCGGGCTTGGCGGGCTTGCGGGGCTTGGGGGACTTGCGGGGCTTGGGGGACTTGCGGGGCTGGCGGGGCTTGCGGGGCTACTTTTTCGACTTTTTCGACTTTTTTTACTTTCTTTTTCGACTTTTTTAAAAACTTTTTGACTTTTTGTTACTTTTTCGACATTTTCTTCTTTTTTACTTTTTTTTTACTTTTTTATTTTTTTTTTACTTTTTTTGCTCGATTTTTTTTACTTTTTGACTGACTTTTTTATAACTTTTTTCTCTTTTTTTACATTTTTTCGTTTTTGACAACTTTTTTACTTTACCCCAATCCATCTCGAACTTCATCCAACCCATCTCAGACACAGCTTTAGCTATTTAACGCACTTGTAATTTCACGAATTTATCCGGAATGGAGGTTCCCTATGCACAAAGGCACGTGAATTACACACATATTGTTGGCTGTTTTCCCAGCTCGGAACTACAGACGCCGCTCAACTATGAATATTTCTCGGGATTCTCCTGGACGGAGGTTCCATGCTCACAAAGGCACATGAATGCAATCGCTGACATACGGAACTTTGCTGCGGTATGTGCAGCTACTGATACGTGCCGCTTTGCAGCGGCCCTGTACGGAGTTTCGGTGGCTTTTTGAGCGGGTTTCGAGGTTGGTACCCCCTCCCCCTCCTCTCCCATCACCCCCGGCATGATCCCCTTCCACCAACACCCCTCCCTGCCCCCCTGTACCACACGACCGGCCGGGACCTCGGCTCGGATTAAATTCTCGGCAATCTCCTGGACGAAAGACTCCACCTCACTAACGCACGTGCTTAACCCGCATTCCATTCGCGGAGACACGAAAACCTTGCTGTGTTTCGAGTGCAAAACGGACACTAATCAAATAGATATATAGTAAACTAGTGTCTTGTGCTCGCTCCGCGTCGCAATCCTATAGATTCGCAATCCCGATAGATGGATGGAGATTTGTATTTTTTACTTGGCGGGCTTGGAGGGCTTGCGGGGCTTGGGAGACTTGCGGGGCTTGCGGGACTTGCGGGACTTGCGGGACTTATGGGGCTTGCGGGACTTGCGGGACTTTCGGGGCTTGCGGGGCTCGACTTTTTCGACTTTTTCGACTTTCTTTACTTTTTTAACTTTTTTAATTTTTTTTAACTTTTTTACCTTTTATACTTTTTTTTAACTTTTTTTACTGTTTTTTTTACTGTTTTTACTTTTTTGACTGTTTTTACCTTTTTACCTTTTTTTAACTTTCGACTGAACTTTTTTTACTTCACCCCAATCCATCTCGAACTCCAACCAACCCATCTCAGACACAGCTATAGCTATTTAACGCACTTGTAATTTAACGAATTTCTCCGGAATGGAGGTTCCCTATGCACAAAGGCACGTGAATTACACACATATTGTTGGCTGTGTTTTCCCAGCTCGGAACTACAGACGCCGCTCAACTATTAAAGGGACTATCCCACCTTAACATTATATTTGAGTTGAGATAGCCATTTTTATGGCTAGGCATTTAAATTAAGTATGGTAGCAGTTAAAACAAGCACAATGATCTAATTAAAAAGATATTCGAGTTTGATTTTGACATCTGTAAAAAATAAGGCCCATGTGTATTTGAATACGGCCTCTATACCGACAGCGTTGTCTCTTTACCCAACTGGTAATGATAGTCGACTTGTTTTAAGGTCAGCCTTGGAATATTTTAGTTTTTCATTTCTCGATCCCCGGGTGGTTTGCAATCTAAGCCAATCTAAACACCTGGTGGTTCACTTTTTCTGCGCAATAGATGCTGTCTCGTTCTTCTAGTTATGTTACGATTCGTTGATATTTGTATACTAACTGTGGTTTCACTTATTTTCAGATATTTGGAAATACAGAGTTGTAGACCTGGCTACCAGAGTGTAACATGGAGAAGCCGAACAGAGCGTAGTAGGCACAGAACCAGAGAGCGTTACACTGGCGACGAGGCGTTTAAGATCGAAGAGCCAGGAGGTCAAGATCAAGACTGAGGAGATGAGCGAAGAAGGTCAATAGGTGGTTATGAGCCAGGCTCAGCTCCAGGAGCTGCTGGCTAGTGTGGTGGCAGCTACAAGGAGCCAGCAGCCATCCTCCGAGGGGGCAAGTGGTATAGGTCCCATGCCACCCTGCACCCTCGGCAGAGACAAAACCAGAAGACTCAAGGCCTTCGAAGATTGGATAAAGGAGGCAGAGGCTAAGATGGAATATCTTCGCATCATAGATGGCAGCAGGAAAACTTCCTACATCAAGAGTCATGCAGGACCAGAACTCATGACATTTTGGGAGAAAGAGGTCCGGGTCAGATTCACACCCACGAGGGATGGCTCGGGAGTGACAGAGACCGCTGCACACACCTACGACGAGATCGTGCAGCTCTCCAAGGCTGAGCTATTGGTGCTAGTCAGCCGGGACCGGGCAGTCATTGACCTGCTCAGGATGGCGCAGGGAGACATGAGTGCCATGGAGTTTGTAGCAGCCGTGGAGGATCAATCTCATCTCTGCCAGGCCGACACGCAGCCGATTATGGAGGAAGACCTGGTCAGAATGGCCCTGATCGGCGGTATGCGACACAGGGCTCTGGCGGAGAAAGCACTGGCAGAAAACTACAGGCTTAAAACGACGATCTCCGTCATGAAGACGAGCAAAGCCAACGCAGTCGCCATGAGGGGACTGGCGGTGGCCAGTGAAGTCAAACGACTCAAGACCAGAGATCGTCAGGAGGCAGATCTGGAGGAAGAGAACGAGACTATTGCACGACTGGAAGAGGATCTGGCTGTTATGAAGTTCAAACGACAGGGTCGATACAGCTCCAGAGGGGACGCAGGTGGTATCAGATGCCGCCACTGCAACCTGCCCCACGACAGAGAAGAGGAGTGCTCCGCTAAAGGCAAGCGATGCTACGCTTGCGACGGGCGCGACCACTACGCCAGGGCACCGGCGTGCCCAGACCGAAACCGAGGACCTCCAACCAGGTCAAGACGTGACGGCCCAGCTGGCGTCAAGAGGAACACAACCAGACGGCTGCAGAATACATCCAGCGAGTCCGAAGTGAGCAGAGACGAAGCAGTCATTCACAGAGTGATGAGTGACGAGAGAGCGTGGCCGGGAACGAAGCCTGGCGCCAAAGAACGATACTTGTTGAAGGTAACCACGAAGGAGAAGACCACGGACGAGAAAGGCAAACCCACCAAGCGAGTGGAAGTATGAGTTGGCGGCATACCAACCCTGCTGTATGCCGATACCGGCAGCAAATACACAATTATCAGCCCCGTCATGTACTATCGCCAGATGGGTGAGGTGGTGCCGGCCCGCTGCGCGCTCAGGGCTTGGGGCGCCTCCAGCAACCTAGACGTCAAAGGGATGGTGAAGACAGAACTCGCAACAGCCCGAGGGGCAAAGAGAACAACTTGGGTGTACATAGTGGCCGGCCACCGACCAGAGCCACTGCTAGGGGGCAAGGACGCGGAACGACTCGGCATCCTATCGTTCAACCCCGACGGCAGAGTGCCCACGGAGGAGGAACTAGGCCCCTCCAGCTTGGACAAAATCGAAGACGGGGGCGTTCCCGACAGACGGAAAGCGTCCTCAACAGAGGAGGGAAACCACCAAAGCCTAAAGAAAATGAAGGGAAGGTGCATCCCCGACAAACTAAGGGCGGCAGGATTCAAGGTGGAGACTGGCAAATCCAAGACCGAGGCAGTCACACCAGGTGACAAAGAAGCAGCCATGAAGAGCGTAGCCCGTTTCTTCAACTCTGTGTTTCTCCCCGGGATCGGTTGCGTCAAAACCGAGCCCGTGAAGCTAGAGTTCGAAGAAGGCTTCAAGCCAACGCAGCCGCCGCGCAGAGGCATACCCTACCACTATCAGGAGAGGTTGTCCCAGCACCTGGACATGATGAGGAATGAGGGGGCAATTGAAGACGTCAACCCGAGAGAACCTCTGGATTGCGTTATGAATGCCGTCATCACAGACAAGAAAGAGAGTGGTCAGATTCGAATGAGCATTGACGCAACACCCCTGAACAAGGGCATGAAGATGACCAAGTACCACGTGAAGACGGCTGCAGAGGTCCGACACGAGCTCGAGGGCGCGGCAGTATTCTCTGAATTAGACATGGGATACGGCTTTCATCAACTACCACTGCATCCCGACACTGCCAAGCAAGCCGTCTTCCAGACCCATGCAGATGAGGCGAAGATGAGGCACCGGATGAGGCGACTGTTCTTCGGACCGCGACCCGCATCAGAGATCTTCTACCACGAGGTTTCCAAGTGCTTCAGGGGCCTCAGGGGCGTCACCACCATCCACGACAACATCCTCGTGTACGGTGCCACGGTGGACGAACACAATCGACACCTGGAAGCCTGCCTGCAGCGGGCTGAGGAGAAAGGTGTCAGACTCAAGTTGTCCAAGAGCACGTTCTGCAGCTCCGAAGTCACCTGGTTTGGCCGCATCTTCAGTGGCACAGGCGTGTCAGCTGATCCCAACAAGATCGCCGCCATAGTTGAAGCCGGAAGACCCGAAACCGTAGAAGACGTCAGGAGCTTCCTACAGGCCTGTGCGTACAACGCCAAATTCGCCTTTGATCACTCCCGCCACGCCACGTACCAGGAAGTAACAGCGCCTCTTCGAGAGATGCTCAAGGTGGGGGCGAGGTTCTCATGGACTGAAGAAAGAGAGCACAGCTACCAGACCCTTATCAACATCCTGTCGGACAAGGCGACTCTTCGACCATTCCGACGAGATAGGTCATCACACTTCATCTCAGACGCGTCTCCCAAGGGAATTGCCGCCTCGGTGTACCAGGAGGAGGACGACGGGACTCTGGTTCCACTGGACCACGTGGACAGGGCTCTGTCCGCCGCAGAACAAGCGTGGAAGTCACAGATCGAGTGAGAATCGCTTGCCAAGTCCTGGGGCATGAGGCAGCTCCGCGTCTACCTTGTGGGTAGCCACTTCACCAGTTGGGGCGACTACGCTCCGTTGGTATCGCTATGCAACAACGCGGCGAGGCCGGCCAGCAGGCGGATAACCAAGTACAGGCAGCAGGTGCAAGACCTCTTCTTCACCGACAAGTTCCTAGCCGGTAAACAGAACCCCTGCGACTTCAAGAGTCGATTCCCCACGTCCCTCAGCGGCCTCTCACCTGCGGGCAGGGAGAAGTTAGGGGTGGACGACAACGACTCCGTGCAGGTGATGCGCATCCTGGTGGCGGACCTACCCCCGGCAATATCCATCGACAGGTTGAAGGAGGCGGCTGCTCGGGACGAGACGTACCAGATGCTGGTACAGGCGGTCACATCCGGCTGCAGGCCACATCGGGATGAGCAGTTCCTTCCCTACTCCAGGGTCTGGCCGGAGCTCAGCGTCCTCGATGGCCTAGTCATGAGAGGCGACAGGATCGTCATTCCGGACGCAGATGGTTGCGACGTCGGTAACATGCGTCAGTGGGTGGTGGAGTTGGGTCATGAGGGTCACGTTGGCGCTGATACCGCTAAGAGGCTACTCCGGAAGCGCCTCTGGTTTCCGGGCATGGACTCCATGGTGGACACCAGGACGCTCTCATGCCTCGCCTGCAGCGCTGCCACGAATATGCCGCACAGGGATCCCCTGCGGTCCACGAAGGCACCCGATCTGCCCTTCACTAGGGTGGCAGCCGACCACTGGGGCCCCACACCATGTGGCCGATACATCCTGGTGGTGATCGATCTCCTCACCAGATACGCGGAGGTAGAACTAGTAAAGGGAACCTCCGCCGAGGACAACATCCACGCACTGGACAACATCTTCTCTCGCCACAACCCACCGGAGGTCCTGCTGACGGACTCGGGACCACCGTTCAACACGGGACCAAGCCACCCGCTGCAGCGATACTTCAGTGCGATGGGTATCGAGCACAGAACTACCATCTCTGCAGAGGACCCAGAGGCCAATGGCGTCTGCGAGGCCTTCATGAAGCACCTGAAAAAGGTCTGGCACACCAGCTACGCACATTACAGAGACCCAATTCTGGACCTCAATCGCCACCTGCGCAGTGTCAGGGCTACCCCGCACCCTACCACAGGCGCTATACCAGCTCAACTGCTCTTCGGCTGAAAGTTCAGGACCATCCTACCCGACCTCAGGCCCAATCCCGCCGCCAGGAGACCTGACATCCTACAGGCCAGGAGGAACGACGAAGCCGAGAAGTACAAAATGAAGCTGTACAAAGACATGCCCACCTACGTGAAACCTCACACCATCCAGGTCGGTGATTAGGTCCTGCTGCGGAAAAAGTCCACCAAGCGCGACCCACCCTACGACCCCGAGCCATACACAGTGGTGGACGTTCATGGCACACAGATCACCGGCGATCGGTCAGGCAGCACGAAAACGCGGGACAGCCAGAGATGGAAAAAGGTGGATATCAGTCACCCGCCGTTGCTCCATGGAGCAACCGCATCGGTCGAGCAGGAAGAGGCAGACATCGATCTCCCAGGATCACCAGGGCCGAGCACCACACAGACCAGCCCTCAACATCCCGGTGGTCCCGAGATCACCAAGGCAGCCCCGCTTCTGAGCCCGACGACACCATCTCCCGAGAGAGAGGAAGACCGGACCGCACACCGCAACCAGCTGAACGAGAACGACCAGGCCGCTACACCCGCTGGACGTCCTCAGAGGACTCGACGTGCCCCATACCGTTGGACTCCTCCGATATAGGACTCCGCACGAGGAAGTGAAGTGTCCGTTAGGTGGGACACCTAACAGGTGTCTCAGTCGGTGTCTCGATCTTGTCTCCATCTAGTCGGTCTTTTGTTCTACTATCGTTTTCTGTTTGTATATTTCACTGTGCTTTCTGTTATTTGGAGCATATAACAGGTGTCTCGTTCTTCTAGTTATGTTACGATTCGTTGATATTTGTATACTAACTGTGGTTTCTGTTATTTTCAGATATTGAGAAATACAGAGTTGTAGACCTGGCTACCAGAGTGTAACATGGAGAAGCCGAACAGAGCAGAGTAGGCACAGAACCAGAGAGCGTTACAGATGTCGACAAAAAATTGTGCCATAGATTTGGCAGCACAAAGGATTTCCCTGTTATTAAAAAAAAAATCATATGACGTCACTAACCCAACTTTTCGCTTAAAACTAAAAGTTGAATATCTTCCAAGATAAGGATTTTATTTTTTCAGAAAAAAGTTCACGAACATGTTCAGCTGACCACGCCTGACATGTAGACATACAATTAAGTGTGATTCGACAACTTTCACAAAGGTGGGACAGTCCCTTTAATGTTTCTCGGGATTCTCCTGGACGGAGGATCCATGCTCACAAAGGCACGTGAATTCAGTGACGTCATGACGCCGGTGCGGTATGTGCAGCTACTGATACGTGCCGAGTTGCAGCGGCGCTTGACGGAGTTGCGTTCCTTTTTTTAGCGGGTTTTGCGTCATTGTTGGTTTGTACTCCCTCCCCTCCTCTCCCATGACACACCCCGGCATGACCCCCTTCCACCAATAACTCCCTGCCCCTGTACCACACGGCCGGTCGGGACCACGGCTTGGATTAAATTCTCGGCAATCTCCTGGACGAAAGACTCCACCTCACTAACGCACGTGCTTAACCCGCATTCCAGTCGCGGACAGACACGAAAAGCTTGCTGTGTTTCGAGTGCAAAACGGACACTACTCAAATAGATGTATAGGAGACTAGCGCCTAGTTTCTCGCTCCGCGTCGCCATCCCGTTAGATTGCATCCCGATAGATGGATGGAGATTTGATTTGGTTTGATTGATAGCTTGTTGGACTTGTTGGACTTGTTGGACTTGTTGGACTTGTTGGACTTGTTGGACTTGTTGGACTTGTTGGACTTCTAGGACTTCTAGGACTTCTGGGACTTCTAGGACTTCTAGGACTTCTAGGACTTCTAGGACTTCTAGGACTTCTAGGACTTCTAGGACTTCTAGGACTTCTAGGACTTCTAGGACTTCTAGGACTTCTAGGACTTCTAGGACTTCTAGGACTTCTAGGACTTCTAGGACTTCTGGGACTTCTAGGACTTCTAGGACTTCTAGGACTTCTAGGACTTCTAGGACTTCTAGGACTTCTAGGACTTCTAGGACTTCTAGGACTTCTAGGACTTCTAGGACTTCTAGGACTTCTAGGACTTGTAGACTTGTGGAATTTTTGGACTTGTTGGGCTAATGGACTTATTAGTCTTGTGTGACTTTTTTTACTTTGTTTTGTTTTTTTGTTTGTTTACTTTTTTCTGTTTTTACTCTTTTTTTTACTTTTTTTACTATTTTTGTTACTTTTTTACTTCTTTTGTTTACTTCTTTTACTTTTTTTACCTTTTTTACTTTGGACTTTTTTTACTGGACTTTTTTGACTTGCATCCCCAATCCATCTTGAACTCCAACCAAGCCATCTCACACACATAGCTGAGTGCTGACGCTGCTCAAATCAGGGGTGGTAAAAGTGCTTTGAGTGGCCCCGACTAAAAGTTGCACATACAGAAATGACCCCAGCTCAGCTGGGGCCATTTATTTACTTCACATGAATACCCTAACACCTGGCTGCACGCTCACATCATCCCTATATTTTAACCTGCGCAGTGCCGGGGGGGGGGGGGGGGGGCGTGTTTAGACACCTCCCTCAGGTTTTTCGCGGATAGCGGGAAAACGGCGGCGCGCAGCGCCGCCATTTTTGGCACAGCTGTTTGAGCATGAATTGTACACATTATGTAAAAAAATACCTCGGGTCATCTAAGGTCAGGTCATCAGACCAGGTCACGCGACCCCACCTCTAAAAGAACTTGTGGTCGTACCACAGTCACAGTTTCTGGATGATCAGTTTTACACTTACAGGATTTCATAAGGTCATATACATCTACAATTCGTTTGTCTTGGATTTTTTTATTATATCAGCGACCTAAGGTCGGGTCAATTTCGTGACCTCCCCAATATAAGTCAATGGGGAAATATTAAAATGCTTCCTATAATAAGGATACGCAAGATAGCAGTATAATTCCTTCTGGATCATGTTATTATAGGCCATTCTTGATGACCTAGGTACCATTTTTCTTCAGTGACCCCTTCAGGGTCGGCCGAGGTCATCCGAGGCCACCAACAGTTGTATGGCAATAACTCTTGACATAATGACAATAGAGAAGTGAAACCGAAACCAATGTGTTTGTCGAGTCACGGCACGTCTTCCCATATGCAACATAACTTACTTGGGTCACCACTTGACCTTGACCTGAGGACACATTTTAAGCTGATCTAACCTGGTCAACACTAACATGAGTCGAAGCGCCATGACGAGACAAACACGACAGCGTCACAATTATTGACTTGTCTTTATTAGGCAAAAAGCTATTCGTGATAAACTGATTTGTAACCAAATAGCCTTTTGACATTTGATGAGCTCTGGAACCTAAACTATTGACCTGAGCTAAAATCTAAGGACACTTTAACGATTGCATTTTTTATCTTTCCATTGCTTTTTTCCGCTCCTCCTAGCTATCATAGTTCCTGTGATATCTGGGAGTTTCTGGAGCGAAGTCCTAAAATGGAAAATCTGACATTTGATGACCTCTGGTGACCTCAATATTGACTTAAGGCAAACATATTTGAGTACTTTCGAATGTGCTTGTCAAGAGCTTTCGATCTGCCTTTTCCGCGTCTTTCTAGACCATTTAGTTTTCGAGTTAGAGGGGGTCTACCCCCCCCCCCCCTCCCGGCACGGCGAAGGTGGCGCCGAGCACCGGCACGGCGCGGGTTAAAACCAAACAAAGATCTATAGATAATTATATATCTATAGATACATCTATAGATAATTATTGGGCGACATTCGCTTTTGCACACCTTTATATAGGTAAATTGAATATTTTATACTAATTCTACATGTCTAATTTCATCAGAACTGCACTGAAAACAGGGACATCTCAGTACTTACCTAACAATAATAATTTGTATCACCCGTCAATCGACTCAGCCGACCGCCCGCAACGACTCCGCCATTACAACTGAATTGTAAACAACGTAGGCGCAGAAATGCATCAGATACCAAGTTTACCATATGACGTCATATGTATCTGGTCGACCACTAAACCCTATCACGCTCTCACTAAACCTCCGTTCCCTGTGGAGCGCAGGACTTGTATTTGAGACCGAAAGTCGGCTGCGCAGCGGCCGCCAATGCCGTGACCTTGCTGGATACATATCTGACGCATTTCATACAAAAAACACGTTGCTTAAATTTCAGTTGTAATTTGGGGGAGCAACTCGGCGCAGTGGTAAGATACTTGCTTTCTGTGCCGGGGACCGGAGTTCAATCCCTCGGCGGGCCTCTGAAAAGTCTGCCCGGCTCCCCATACCCCTCGGAACAGGGTGAGAGTTCCAATTAGCACCTTGGTCCCAAAAGGATACGGTGCTTGGTCCACAAACCAAACCAAACCAACCTTTTAACATTAACGAAGGAGTAAGATTCGCTCCTTCGCTGGCAAAATAAGAGTGACTTAGGAGCAAAATGTTATTTAGATAAGTTGGAGAACTTGACTCGATCTTTCTTTCAGGGCATGTTGTTTGTAATTCGGCCCAGTAGAATTATCTATATAGTCTTTCAAAAATTGCGAGTTATTATTTATTTGTATAGGGGTAAGGGATTCTCCGTCCAGATGACGTCACCATTCCTAAGTCGGATTCAGTCAAATCGCCGGATGACTCTACCTTCGTTTACCATGCGCCATAAACGACGCAATTGCGCAGGATGCACGGTATAACTGGAATGTGAATGTTCATGCTGAATGAACCCGATTTTCTACTATTTATAGTAGCACTCTCAAAGTACCAGAACAATGAGATCGACTGTCCTGACAGTCGATCTCAGACTGACTCCATTGAAAATACACAAGCACCCCGACCCCATCCCCGGGGGAGCAATTGTCTAACTAGATAACTGGTATATATTTTTTCGTCGGCAATATGGGTGAAACTAAATTATTGAGAATCAAGAGCTGAAACGTAACTGCTAATTTAAAAAATGTAAATGTACATATATGCTGACGTGATGAATATGATGATTAAGTGAATATTACATTTGAAGTGGTTTTGACGATCAGTATTTCTAAGGACATGATCGCTTAGTAAATTTTCCCAGGAATGACATAGCCATAGGTAATGATTTTTACTGGCATTTTGACCTCCGAGTACTTCATGGGAAGGAGCATTTGTCCCCGACCTTACTTACCCATAAGGACAGAACACTTTACCACCCCTGGCTCAAATATTAATATTTCTCCGGATTTCACAAATCTGAGCAGGCCCTGCTTTTGCACGACGAAATATCTGAGCAGCATCGACACGACGTAGGTTTAAAGTCAACAGAGGCGAATGTATATCATCACCAAAGAACTGCCCACGGTGAGGATCGAACTCACGGCCTTCAGATTATGAGACTGACGCGCTGCCTACTGCGCTACGGAGGCGGGCGTGGTATGCAGATTTACGGGTCAGGGGAACGGTTACAATATTGCTCACATGAACTAATGGTTACGGCTAGCCTTGTGCTCGCTCCGCGTCGCAATCCCATATATTTGCAATCCCGATAGATAGATGGAGATTTTTTTTTTACTTGGTGGGCTTGGCGGGCTTGCGGGGCTTGGGTGACTTTCGGGGCTTGCGGGGCTTGCGGGACTTGCGGGGCTTGCGGGGCTTGCGGGACTTGCGGGGCTTGCGGGGCTTGCGGGACTTGCGGGACTTGCGGGGCTTGCGGGGCTTGCTGGGCTTGCGGGGCTTGTGGGGCTTGCGCGGGGCTCCACTTTTTCGATTTTTTTTACTTTTTCGACTTTTTGACTTGTTTTTTTTTACTTGACTTTTTTACTGACTTTTTTGACTTTTTGTGTGACTTTGTTTACTTTTTTGACTTTTGACAACTTTTTTTCTCACTTCACCCCCAATCCATCTCGAACTCCAACTAACCCATTTCAGACATATAGCTATAACTAGGGACTATCCCACCTTAACATTATATTTGAGTTGAGATAGCCATTTTGATGGCTTGCCATTGAAATTAAGTATGGTAGCAGTTAAAACAACTACAATGATCTAGTCAAAAAGATATTCGAGTTTGATTTTGACATCTGTAAAAAATAAGTCCCATGTGTTTTTGAATAGTGCCTCTAAACCGACAGTGTCGCTCTCTTTACCCAACTGGTAATGATAGTCGACTTGTTTTAGGGTCAGCCTTGGAATATTTTCGGCTTTCATGTCTCGATCCCCGGGTGGTTCGCAATCTAGAGACCGGGTGGTTCGCTTTTTCTGCGCAATAGATGTTGACAAAAAATTGTGCCATACATTTGGCAGCACACATGATTTCCCTGTCATTAAAAAAATCATATGACGTCACCAACCCATCTTTCCGCTTAAAACTAAAAGTTGAATATCTTCCAAGATAAACATTTTCTTTCGAGAAAAAAGTGCACGAACATGTTCAGCTGACCTCGTCTACATGTCAGCTGACATGTAGACATATAATTAAGTGTGATTCGACAACTTTAAAAAAGGTGGGACAGCCCTTTAACCCGCGACTTACTGGGGGGGGGGGCTATTTTTTGCCTCTCCCCCTCCCGTTATTTTGCAATAACTCCTAAAAGAACACCGGTATCGTCACCAAACTTGCAGTACCTTCTCTCACATCCATTCGACACATGTTGGCGAAAGTAAAAAGATGAGGCTATGATAGGTCAACCGGAAATGACGTGAGAGTGACGTCATGTTCTTCGACTTTTGTTGCAAAATAATGGTTTGCGGAAAACGCTGTCAAAGGTACAATATTTGAGTAAAACTAAATTGTTTTAAATCAAATTACTGACATTAGAATGGGCTATCAAACTGCTATCTCGGATTTTTGAGTTTTTGTGAAATTGAAAATTTTGAGAAATCCAAATACATTTTTTTTTTAACAAAAATTTCCAGAAAAAAATCATAATATCCCAAAACCAGAGTATATATGATCGAGACGTATGCGGGGAATATGTGTACCAAATTTAAAGTCGATATCTTTAAAAATGACCGAGTTATGACCTTTAAATGACACAAATCGACCACTTCTCACAGCATTACTATGCATTAAAAACGCATTTCCATTTTTGCTTTTTACTTCTATTTATATGGAACAAACAATGTTCTAAGGTCATTTTTCGCGTTCTAGACGAAAAACAAGCCCATAAACATGTGTTACAACGCCTAATGACCGTAATCTGCAGTTTGACCTCGTGACCTCGGATGACCTTGACCTGACCCAAGATCATAAACAGCTTAGAAAGGTACTTAGAAGTGTCAGACACACGAATCATACCGATTTATCGACAGCTTATGCGTTTAATATCGCAATTTTGCGCGACAATTCCATCCATCGAGACCTTCTGACACGGTCAAACATTTTGTACTTGACCTGACCTGTGACGTCATCGGTGACCCTGAGGTTAACAATATTATGTTTCCCTCGATAAACTTCCAAGGGATATCGAATGCCGTTTGAATTTTTACATTCGGTCCTGTAGTTCCGGAGATCAGAGGGGAGGGGGCAAAAAATAGCCCCCCCCCCCAGTAAGTCGCGTTATGAAATATACCCCAGTAACTCGCGGGTTAAAGGAAAATAATCACATTTTTCCACAAAAATGGAGTTAGCACCTGAAATCGATAGACGAGGCCAAACTATGATGTAAATTCATCACATTTTGCATATAAACATTCCTACCGAAAGATATTGGCAGTTTCTTATCGATAAGCGATCCACGCTTATATCGGTCGGTACTCAGCAAGTACTCGATAACGAATTCAGTAAATTAGCCTCCCTACGCATTGCTATTTATCATGAAGGTATGCAATATGTTTCCAGCACTCTATCTTTTGCGAATATGTGCCAAAAAATGTATGAACAATCAACAATCATTTGAAAAGAAGTGCATTGACATCGGCCAAGCACCAGCTAAACTACGGTGACCTATTTAGTGTCGGCGATTTGTTTACAAGTGCCCATTCAACAACGTGGAACAGATTGATGCAAAAGCGCCAGATGTTGCGCTTTCCAATAGTGGAGGGAAATACCGATCATTAATTTTCCCAAACTTCCAACTTTGAATTAGGGAATAATTTTACTTAACTCTTAAATTTAGATAACCACATTTTAACCCGCGACTTACTGGGGGGGGGGGCTATTTTTGCCCCCCCCCCCACCCTTCCGTTATTTTTAAATAACTCCTAAAAGAACACCGGAATCGTCACCAAACTTGCAGTACCTTCTTTCACATCAATTCTACACATGTTGGCAAAATCAAAAATACGAGGTTATGATAGGTCAACCGGGAACGACGTCAGAGTGACGTGATGTTCTTCGGTTTTTGTTGCAAAATAATGGTTTTCGGAAAACGCTGTCAAAGGTACGATGTTTGAAATAAACTCAATTGTCTTAAATCAATTACTGACAATTGGCCGGGCTATTAAACTAATATCTCGGATTTGTAAGTTTTTTGTATTCAAAATTTTGAGAAATCCAAAAAAATAAAAAAATAAAAAAATCAAGAAAAACTCAGAATTATTAAAAAAACGGAATATATGTGATCGAGACGTGTGCGGTGAATATGTGTGCCAAATTTGAAGTCGATATCTTCAAAAATGACTGAGTTATGACCTTTAAATTACAAAAATCGACCTCCTCTCACAGCATTACTATGCATAAAAAACGCATTTCCATTTTTGCTTTTTACTTCTATTTATATGGAACAAACAATGTTCTAAGGTTATTTTACGCGTTCTAGACGAAAAACAAACCCATAAACATATGTTACAACGCTTAATGACCGTAATCTGCAGTTTGACCTCGTGACCTCGGATGACCTTGACCTGACCCAAGGTGATAAACAGCTTAGAAAGGTACTTAGAAGTGTCAGACACACGAATCATACCGATTTATCGACAGCTTATGCGTTTAATATCGCAATTTTGCGCGACAATTCCATCCATCGAGACCTTTTGACACGGTCAAACATTTTGTACTTGAACTGACCTGTGACATTATCGGTGACCCCGAGGTCAACAATATTATGTTTCCCTCAATAAATTGCCCAGGGCTATCGAATGCCGTTTGAATTTTTACATTCGGTACAGTAGTTCCGGAGATCCGAGGGGGAGCAAAAAATAGCCCCCCCCCCCCCCCCCCAGTAAGTCGCGTTATGAAATATACCCCAGTAACTCGCGGGTTAATATCATAACGGTAGCCAAATCAATTGTTGCCAACAAAATCAAAAGGTGATTATCTCCCTTTAACGCACTTGTAATTTAACGAATTTCTCCGGAATGGAGGTTCCCCATGTACAAAGGCTCTTTAATTACACACAGATTGTTGGCTGTGCTTTCCCAGCTCGGAACTACAGACGCCGCCCCACTATTCATATTTATCGGGATTCTCCTGGACGGAGGCTCCATGCTCACAAAGGCACATGAATTCAGTGACGTCATGACGCCGGTGCGGTATGTGCAGCTACTGATACGTGCCGAGTTGCAACGGCCCTGGACGGAGGTTCGTTCCTTTTTGAGCGGGTTTCGAGGCCATCGAGGTTTGTACCCCCTCCCCCCCCCCCCCTCCTCTCCCATCATACCCCCACATGACTCCCTTCCACCAACACCCCTCCCTGCCCCTGTACCACACGGCCGGCCGGGACCTCGGGCTCGGAATAAATTATCGGCAATCTCCTGGACGAAAGACTCAAACCTCACTAACGCACGTGCTTAACCCGCATTCCATTCGCGGACAGGGTCGTTTTCCTTGCTGTGTTTTGGGTGCAAAACGGACACTACTCAAATAAATATATAGGAGGGATTTCGACACGACGTTTTCCTAACTGCCTCTTTAAAAACAAAATAATGTTTCACAATCGTGACAATTGTTTCGATCGCACCGCCTACAAAATATTTATCTTCCATCACATACCATACACCAAGAACAGCATACTATAGATTTGTGCACGATATTGCCACGGAATTCATTTTGTAATAGGGTACAACATGGCAGAAGAACGCTGATGCGTTGATGCCACGCAGTTGTAACTGAAATGATTATGGAATGGTGTTCTGATACAAATTGGTTAGGCGTTGTATAAGGCTCTGCCATGTTGTACCCTATTACAAAATTAATTCCGTGGCAATATCGTGCACAAACCTATAGTATATAATGTCGAATCAACTTGGTGTATGGTATGTGATGGAAGATAAATATTTTGTAGGCGGTGCGATCGAAACAATTGTCACGATATAATGCCACGAGTACAACGACAGCCAATGGCACGAGTACATAGACAGCAGAGTACGCCCGGTGTCGCAGCGGACTATCGTCAGCAACGAAGCCTACGTGCTGTTCTTCGAGCAGCACGTAGATGGTGATAGCACATGGCCGGTGCGACATTTATATTGTGTGCTGACTTGTATGCATGCATAATATGTAGCCACATGGCACCCGCCACCCATAACGTGGAGACTGATAAGAATCGTATCCGCGCCGTGAACGTTGTACTGCTTCAATATATAGCTATTGTCACGATTGTGAAGCATTATTTTGTTTTTAAAGAGGCAGCTAGGAAAACGTGTTGTCGAAATGTTCTGTTTGATAAAGGCCTGTGGCCGAAATATTACAACATAATAATAACATTTTGATAACATTGGATTTTTAAATTTTCGAGGAAAAGGTCATATTTTTTAGTTTATTAATTGTATGTATATGTATGTAATATGTATGTCATGTGTTTTTGTTATGTGTCGAATACACGTAAATGTGTATGTGTGTCATGTGTTTTTACGTAATAAATGATATATTTATCTTTGACTTGAACGAATCACTTAACGTAAGATAGGCCCTTTTCCCATTGCATTTGCTCCGGGTTAGCATAAACCGGTTAAAGGGAAATAATGACCTTTTTCCACAAAAATGGAGTTAGCACTTGAAATCGCCAGACGAGACCAAAATATATTGTAAATTCATCACATTTTGCATGAAAACTTTCCTACCGAAAGATATTTCAAGTTAAAGTTGATAAGCGTTCCACACTTTTAACGACCGGTACTTGCAAGTACTTTTGGTCCTCATCAAACTGCGGGCTTTTCCCGTATTGTTTTTTTACGCAATGGAGTGGAAAATATATTGTGCGTTCTGCTTGTTGTGATTATATGCCCGGCGGTCTTCTAAAACTAACAGCGATTGGAAAAAGTGGCAATAAAATCGGAAGCTCATCGATGCACATCAACGGCGGCATAGTTAGTGGTTGCGACCCTCAATTTTTGAAAATAAATTCATTTGTTTTCAACATTAGGAGTATTGTATAATTTGTCTGTGGCTGTATATAACACTATGCTTTATATTATCATGAAAAATAATAATTTTTCTCCAAAAAACTAACAAACAATAACACAAAACTGGCAATTAAATCGGAAGCTCATCGATGCACATCGACGGCGACCTATTTAGCGTCGGCGATTTGTTTACAAAGCATTGTCATGCTTCTCGGCGCACTTAACCATTGTGGCGAGTTGTTGCTAGTAGCGCTTTCGTTCTCCATGGCAACCAGGCGTGAGCCAATGAAAAGCCTGAACGTATTCCCTTTCTGGCTTTTGATTGGCTGACGCCTGGTTGCCATGGAGAACGAAAGCGCTACTAGCGTGTGTCCGAGCAGCGCTCAGTTTGATCGGAAATGTCACAGAGCCTCCAAAAATGCCGCAATGGATGTAAACAATGGTAGGGAAGGGCGAATTTGTCAATGACCTTCATGAAGTACACAAGGTACTTGTTTGGTATTTTTCCCAAACTTACAAATTCGAATTTGGGAATAATTTTATTTAATTCTTAAATTTAAATAAAATAATTTTAAAACCATAGCGGTAGCCTAAGAAATTGTTGCTAACAAAATCAAAAGGTCATTATTTCCCTTTAACGTAACTCTTTTGCCTGGCCAAATTGCCAGAAGTAGTTTTTCCCAGCCCGAAAATGGCAATAGGCCGCCCGGGTAAAAAAGCGAGTCACGCAAACACCGAGGCACGTGCCAATGACTTAAGGCTGAAACACAGCACTCTCGCGTTCAAATCGCATCTCGCAACTCCCATTGAAATACACGTAGCTTTTTCCGCGAGCAAATCGCCCGAACTCGCTCCGAAATCGCGACCAGACCCGCTCCAGAATCGCGTCGGAATCGTGGGTTCGCGTGGAGGAAGCGATTTGCCAGCGGAAGAGTAGACTCTGTTTCAACTTGTCTGCACCATACCTGCGATTCAGCCGCGAGATGGCATCATCTGGTTTGAGTTTGCGGCAAATAAACAATAGATTAAGACTTTGCTGAATTTGATTTTAAGGTTATCTACAATAAATCAGGATTAAGTAACGATAGATTGGATAGAACAAGCACTTAACAACCGATACAATTTCATTATTTTGACTTTATCGACGTTTCTTGACTCCCGAGTGGCACACAGAACAAATACTCATATTTTCCTTGTTTGTTTTGATACCCGTAACCATGGTAACCAGGAGTATGATATATTCCTATCATGCAAAACAAACTAGATTCTCATACACAAAAAAAGCAATTAACTATATATTTTGCTATTGCAAAAATGGCTAAATGCTGCATACAAAATGTTGCGTAAAAGAGGTAAAATAATTTTGTATTTGCTAATTGCATTTGTTGTCTCATTCCTGTTGATGCGACGCGATTCCAGAGCGATCTCCAAGCGATTCAAGAGCGAGCCTCGATGTACACGCGGAACGCGATTTCCACGCGAGACGCTATTCGCTTGAGATCTGGCCCATGGCGCGAGGAGCGATTTCCACGCAAGACGCGATTTACTCGCGAGTGCTGTGTTTCAGCCTTTAGCGCTCGATAAATCATCGCGACATCACGCTGACATATATGTGAGCGTGGTACATGTCAATTTCGAACCACTGCAGTGCCTCAATAAGAGGAGAAACATGCTCAGGCTCAAGAGCGCATAATGCGACGCATTATGCAGTGATTTGAACTAATCTGGAAACTTTCTGCGTCACACCGCACCCATCTCATGCAGTGATGCATGACGGTGGGTGAAGGAAAATGAGCAATTTCACAAACATATTGATTAATATATTTATATTGTTTAGCATCACATATTGATTGACGACACATTGATTAAGGTGAGACTGGGGGCGATAAATCTGAAGACCGCGTATTAAAGCATGGTAATGTCACTTTTGTCATCTCTGTCTGATCCCATGGTGATCGACTGCAATAAACCACCGCAACCTCCGCCAGCCAGCCATTCACGGTGACGTGCCATCGGGCCGCTGAGAGCTGTCAGTGAGCGGTCAGTACGGCGGCGAACCCCCAAACCCCACTGAGGAGCCGCGACGCGCGCCGTGGGACGGTGTGGCGGTGCGGCGGCGGGCCGGGCGGTGAGACGGACGCGCCGCGCCGGTGGCGGCGGCGGCGCGCGGCGGCGGCTGGTCGGGCCGTGCCGCCCGCCGCCGGCACCTCAGTGTGCGCCGGTGGACGCCGCCCGCCGCTGCCGCCGCGCCCGGAGAGCCGGTCAGCCGGCATGGCCGAGTGTGTGACGCTGTTACCGGACCTGGCCGCCCAGTATAACGCCACCGCGTGCGACGCCGCCGAGGACGGCGAGCAGCCTCAGTTCCATATCTACGTCCGTGTGCTGGTGACGCTCGCCTGCTCGCTGATCATCGCCGTCGGGATCGTCGGCAACGTGCTGGTGCCGCTCGTGATCTGGCGGAACCGCGAGCTGCGGAACTCGACCAACTTCTTCCTGCTGAACCTCAGCCTGGTGGACCTGCTTGTGCTGCTGCTGTGCATGCCCCAGGTGCTGGTTGAGGTGCACACGCGGCCCGAAGTCTGGGTCCTCGGCAAAACTATCTGTAAGTACCACCTACAGCGACGCAATGGACAACAGTCGCGTCGGTTATAGCCAGATCTTTGAAGCAGGCTGTTTAATTTCGGAGCAAGCTTTCTAATTTTGCAGCGGATGGGCTAATTTTGCAGCGGATGTGTTTATTCGCAGCGGATGTGTTTATTTTGTAGCGGTTGGGTTTATTTTGCCGCGCGCGTGTTTGGCCAGCTGAGGGTACGGCCGACTGCGGCGGATAGCGGCGCGCTGACATGCGCCCGCGTCGGCTGACTTTGAGAGCCCGCCTGTTTGGAGAGGCTCGTCTGTCCATTAACGGGGTTATTGTTATCGTCTCAGACGACTTCGAATTTCGCCGGCGGGCAGGTTTATTGAGTCAAGTTTTATAGGTGTCATGTCCGCGTAAAAGATTGCTCCAATATCCGTAAAACTGCGAAATTTATGAGAAAAGTGTCAAATATCAGGGAGGGTCCTCATCATCAACTCTAAACTATAAGTGTAAAAAGAGAGCTCATGATACATGATGACGGTTTGGTAGAACGTTTTATGGGGACTATTCCTTGGAGATCGTTTGGACGATATAAACATACTGCAGTCGCGCATTCAAATTCCACTAACAGTTTATCTATCCCGCAAATACTTATAAACATTTCTTAATGGAGAAATGGTGCCAAATGTAATAGAAAGATTCTTGGGAAAAATTTCCGTTATTTCCATTGTTATTATTTGCCCATATAGATTATCACCAGTAAAACGCCTTTTTGGGCGATGACCGAGTGGGTGCGCACTGGTAAAGCTAAAACAGGTTTTAAATATGAAACGGTACGGGAGCACACGTGGTAGTAACACATAGTCCTTTTAGTCCTCCATAAAAATTGCCAGGCCTCCATGCATGCCAACATAACAATTAAGTTTTACTAAATTGTACATGATCTCCTTTCTCGAAACCGCCAAAAGGGAGTACGTCCCGAGCGCTGCATGCTTCAGCGTATACAAAACGAATGCTTAGATAAATCAAGCCATTTTTGATCAAGAATGAGTTTTGCTAATTTCGACGTCTGTGGGAGCCACGCGCTGTAGTACCACCCCTATCAGAACGCACCATAACAATATTTGTGTTTGTGATGGTCCTATCCAATGGTGAAAACCCGATCTCAATCGGAGCAGTGGTTGCAAAGTTATTAGCTTCCGAAAAGCGTCTGTATGGCCGGGCCGGGTCGGGCCGGTTCGGGCAGGTTCGGGCCGGTTCGGGCCGGGTCAAATGTAAATTTGTCTAGTAAGTTGAGAAACCTCACGAGCTCTTGGCGCTCGCTCCGGTACTAACCATTATTTGCTATGCTACCTACCGTAGTTTAAAGGTAGTAAACACTGGGGAGACAAACGGAATTTGCTAACGATCGCATACCTGCCTTACATTAAGATCCACTCAACCTTACCCTGAGCAGTACGCAGCTGAGCATAATGCATGCAGAACTAATGTCATGAAATGATCCCAGGTTACATACCTATTACTGGCATACAAACCTGTACTTTCACCATTGTAGTTCTACGGGTGTAATTTTAAGCGTTAAATTAAATTATCGCCTTCCTCTTTTTATATTGATTTCCACTTTGTATTCGATAGACAACACAAAATATTGTATATGTGCGAAACAACAATTGAAAATCACAATATAGCATTTCGCAAATTCGAGTGCAGCTTTACTCGGTCTGCGCCACGGTGAGCTGCGCCTCTGGTGGCCCTGGTCGGGACATGTTTTAACACAACTAATTGACGGCATAGATTACTTCAGGATTAAGTAATGTATACCGTCTTCTATCTATACTTAAGGATTACCAATTATACTTAAAGGAAACCAGCCACTTTGTCAAATCGCTGCGAATGTGCTATTATGGGGTATTCGTACCAGACAATGTTGAATATGGCATTAGTTTGGCTAACTTATCGAGAAATATTCCTCAAGAAAGCAATTTTTCGAAAGCAAAATGTTTCGAAGACATATACCTGCATTTGCAGGATATATTGCGGAAGTGGCGCAAATTTCGAAAGTGCAGCGCATGTTATTTCGATGAATTGTGTGCGTCGAAAACAGAATGAAAAAGCCTGGAACTTGTGTCAACATAGTTATTTATAAAATTAGTAAGCACATGAAATAATGTGAATGACACGATACAAAATGTGTGAACAATGATCTCATCATTGCTCACACATAATATTGCCAGTGGCGAAGGGTTCGCTCGCTGGTCCAGTAACTCTGCTTTTACCACATGCTTCCATATGAAGCTTTTCGATGCAGCGCTGAATGACAGAACAAAACAGCACATAGTTTCGGCAGGGGAGTCTTTACCAACAAACAGAGTATGCAGTAAGTGATTTCTCGACATAGCCTTCAAAACTGCTATTTCAGTTTTTAACAAAAACACTATGCAAGTGATTTATTTCCTTTAAATCCTTTCCAACCGTATGGCAGACCTGTCCGCCGCATTCTCACATTGAAATATCCAAAGCTGAACACATTTTAGTTTGTATGCACTATGTAGTGTTACGTTCACCGTATTATGTTTGGCGAAGTCTTACAAATTAATGGGTACATGAGCCAGATCTCAGTTACCGATACTCTCCCGCGCTTTCTCGTACTCCAGCAAATTAGACGTTTTGGCGGAGATCGCTACTTTGAAATTGAGCAAAATTGCAAATTGATTCGGTCGTTGACCCGACACGTATATAATGGAAGGCTGTAATGAGCATTGTGCAGAGAATAAGACGCGTATATAATGGAAGGCTGTAATGAGCATTGTGCAGAGAATAAGACGCGTATATAATGGAAGGCTGTAATGAGCATTGTGCAGAGAATAAGACGCGTATATAATGGAAGGCTGTTATGAGCATTGTGCAGAGAATAAGACGCGTATATAGTGGAAGGCTGTAATGAGCATTGTGCAGAGAATAAGACGCGTATATAATGGAAGGCTGTAATGAGCGTTGTGCAGAGAATAAGACGCGTATATAATGGAAGGCTGTAATGAGCATTGTACAGAGAATAAGACGCGTATATAATGGAAGGCTGTAATGAGCATTGTGCAGAGAATAAGACGCGTATATAATGGAAGGCTGTAATGAGTATTGTGCAGAGAATAAGACGCGTATATAATGGAAGGCTGTAATGAGCATTGTGCAGAGAATAAGACGCGTATATAATGGAAGGCTGTAATGAGCATTGTGCAGAGAATAAGACGCGTATATAATGGAAGGCTGTAATGAGCATTGTGCAGAGAATAAGACGCGTATATAATGGAAGGCTGTAATGAACATTGTACAGAGAATAAGAAAATAGACAATATAACCTGTGCTAATGCTATGGTTCATTAAAAATACTGATAAACCGCAAGGCAAAATATAGGTTGGTGTTTCATTTCATCTATTCTTAATTATTGTTAATTAGCCATAACATGAGCACAGACTATCTTTTCTTTAAAAAAATAAATACCCGACACGCTTAAAGCGTTGGCCGATAAGACTTACTTAAACGTAAGCCGGGACCCTCAGTCACATCTCTGACGCTGAGCTGAAACTTGACAATGTGACGAACTTGTGCACATTTATTACATACACACTAGGAGTTGAATATCAATATACCGGCATTACTATTTTGTGATTGACCCAGAAACTACTAAGCTGAGTCGCGTTGCTGCATTATCTTAATCACTATCCTATTGAGCAAACCGACTCTTGCGAGTCGGTTTGCGCTGTAACTTGACTCAATTTGTATATGGGAAACCTTCGGCATTTTAGCGACAGTCGTCCAACTTTCCCAACCGGACCGCTCCATTCGGAACTCTGTCTATTTACGGCGGCCGTGCCTGGTGTGTAATGTCACGTGTCTGCGAACTGCCGGCGTTCTGTCCGACTGAGAGGCACCAGTGGCGCCATGTGCGACTGCAGCCAGAGTGGCTGCTCGCGCTACTCACCAGACGCCACGCGCCAGCAAAAACCGCCGGCGACACCGCCCGACGCCCGCCCGACGCCCGTGCGGCACCCGTCGGCTGTTTATGTTTGTTTTTGCCGTCACATGGACACTGTCGAAAAGTGTTCATTTCCTGACCGGGCGCTATTGGATGGCGCGCCGACACCGCGGGCTGGCAAATCGCCGCATCTCTCCTGATCCTCCCAGCGGATAGTACCCCTGATGACGTCACAGATCTGAGCCCGCGGCGGTCTCGTGCCGCTATTCACTGTCGGCGCGCCGAGGGACGCCCATATAGTCGGGCGTTCTCGGTATAAGGAGGACGTCGATGAGGCCAGCCGCCGCCGTGTCCACCGGCACCGAATGGCCGCTCCAGTCACCAGCCGGCGAGGATATCTTTGATCCGTGACAGCCGCCGCCGTGTCCACCGGCACCGAATGGCCGCTCCAGTCACCAGCCGGCGAGGATATCCATGACGGCCGCGCGATCCGCACGACGACGCGACCGTCCCGCTAAACGCCTCATCGAGATTCCGGCGTGAGTGGTGGCGCCGTCGCCGATACTGCGGCGCGTGGCCTGCGAGCCGCATTCCGGTGCGTCGCCACCGACGGACGTCGAAGGCGACGATCTGCGGCGACAGGGACGCTCAGAGAACGCGATGAAGACGCCGACCCGACGCCACGCTATCAGCGCCGCGAGGAGGCGGTACTCGCGCTGGGAGGAATAGTTGCGGTGCCCAAGCTCAGTCAGCATCATCACTAGCGGAGGACTGCCCGGCCGCGCACAGCGAGCTGCGGTGCGGAGCGCTCCGGCCGGGGGTAATGGATGGTGTTGGGACTGAGACCGGGCTGAATAGGATGGCGTGATTGCATA